>VUQJ01023891.1:6025-18198 GCA_015108635.1 Andinoacara biseriatus
AAAAATTTTTTGGAAAAAAAAAAAAAAAAAAAAAAAAAAAAAAAGGGAAAAAAAAAAACCACCCCCCCCTCAACAAAAAAAAAAAAGTCACAGAAGTGCAATAAATACATGCAGTGTTTCTTGTAGCCGCCTGCGAACGCATCACCGGGTTCAAACAGATAAAAGAAAACATACAAGCACTAAAAAAAAACAAAAAAAAAACAAAAACAAAGATTTACCTACACGAAGAAAAATCATTCATGGCTAACAGCATTTGTTTTTTTGTTTTTTTTATTAAACCTACATTCCTTCATCCAGATGTTTCACATAAAAGTCATTTTGATTCAGAGAATAATTTGTGGATTCCTATCTGTCCGATCTACTTAAGTACACAGCGGACGAACAAAGACGTAGGAGGATGGCCATTGGACATTAACGAAGACGACGTCTCAAAAAGCGCTCGTCATACCCGACTCCAGTTTTTTCTCAGTGCGAACACTCAGTACAAATTGGAATCTACCCATCCAGCTGATCTGCACTCAGAGAATAACCATGTGATGCGTGATCTGATTTTTTTGTAGTTCCCCTCTGCAGACTAACTGAAACTTTCACCAACAAGGGGCAGTGTTTTAATAGCTGGGTATACTCAGATGTTTTCAAATGCCTTTTCCTGGACGTCCACTGTAAATAAGAACGTGCACTTAATGACTCGCTGGGCATCCTGTGGTCAAAAATGGTATTGCATGAAAATACAGCCCATCCCGATTTCAGTAATGATGCAAAGACACTGTAGACGCATTAAGTAACAGCAGCTGTTTCTTCACATTCTCTTTAATGAAACATTTGCAACATTTAAGCTATTTTTAAGACACTGGAATTTATATTAATTCATTTTATTTTTTTAAGAAAAAGTTACTTTGGCTGCATCTTTATCTTTATGGTGATATCCGGAGTCTGATAGTAAACAAAGAAAAGTCTGAGGATGGTAAGATCATGTCAGTTACTTAAAATGGAAATGATGCTTTCCAAGTTACCCGGTAGGGGTTAGCTTAGCTTTAGCACCACAGCGACTTTGTATTTGTAGCATCTGATTTTGTGTTGTGATGTAGCAGAGGGTAAAAGTACAAATACCTCATGAAGACTGAGATTTTAATTGTTTTACAACAGAGCAGTGAGATCAGCCTTTAAATATTTGGTTTAGATCCTTTTCACTGACTGTTCGCATTGATGTCGGCACAATAGAGCTGCTTCTGGCAGGAAAAGGAAAAAAATTCAGAATCAATCCCACACTTCCTGCAGCATGAGTGCGCATGATTCAGGTCCTGCCAAGGCGCTTTTAGACGAGTCGTCCTCTATGTGTGACATTTATTTTTATACACACACTTATGCTAAAATATTCCTACTGCTAACTGGATGCTGTGTGGTTATCTGACTTTTTATGAGGCCTGAAAACAATCACAGAGACTGGGAAGCAACAGGAAGAGTAGACGACTAACAAGGTTAAAAAACAAAATAAAAATATGCTAACTCATTTTCAGAAGCTGCTGTTTCTCTACAAAGAGTACAAAAAAAGAAACATCTGGAATGACAGCAGCAGCAGCAGCTTGGTTTTTGTCAGCTACATTCTTCTTTACACGAAAAATGGAAACACGAAGATTCAGAGCAACAGAACTCACCCGACATCTAAACGTTTAGCCTGGTGACCCAGCAAGGACGACAGCTGGGCATACAACAGCCGCTTATTTCTGCATTCAGCAGCTACAGAGCGACATCATCGCAACCACATGTGTGTACACAAAATCCACTCTCAGCTCCATTTTTGGTCTCCACCACCTGGCTGGAGATTATCTGGCTTCTTTTGCTTCACTATGTTCAGCAGATAATATGTAATCGTACTTTATAGACACCAAATTTTAAAATTAAAATGTAAAATTCATATTAAATGTTCTTCATATGAAGAACTTTCTGATTTTTATTTTTAGAAGTGCTATTTTTAGACTTTCTGGAGGATGAAATTGCCCAAAAAAAAAAAAAAAAAAAAAAAGAAATGGCACAATTTTAAATAATAGGGATTCATTTATAAAATGTAAGAATTAAAATTTTCTTTGCTTTTCCCACATATTTATGAATGATTTCTGTATTTTGTCGTAAATTTAATTTAGAAATATCAGATTAATTAATTCAGGCATCTCTTTTTAATGCCAAATTTTATTATTTACGGAGTCATTTAACTTTGCAGCATCGATCCTCCATATACCTCTTTCCTTTTACGCGGATTCAATAAATTCACTTATGCAACTTATTTACTTAACAGTTTTCCTTGCAAAAGACACCAGCACTATGCAGATATTTCACTGAGTGCCTGTTGTAGATGTCTGAAAAGATTTGATTTCTTATTGGTTACTGTTGTTTCTTGTAGCATGATGCTGAAAAACAACAGTTTTCAAAGCCATTAAAAAGTCCAGCACAAATTATTTAAGCTCAGTGACAATTTTCTTTCACTTCATTGGTTGCAAGTCAGGATGTAAGAAAAACATTTAAAGGTTAAAATTTGCTACAACAGCAATTTTTTCCTCTATGGATAAACACTATATTAATAAATCATCAGTTTACATGGAAATTGTCAGGAGTCCACATCCACGTGTTGCTCGTTTGGTTTTGCAATATTTAAAATCTTTTAGCTCTTTCTGGTCTCCACGAACACATGAGGGACATATGTGGCTCTTTAGCTGCTCGATGCTGCAATAAGTTCACTGAATGTATCTTTCTGCTGGTTTGCAGAGTTTCAAACAGACTAAAACAAGCAGGAAAACTTTAAACAGCAAAATAACTAAAAGGTGATATATTGAGGTTTGCTGGGGCACCATGCTAATGCAATCCAACAGTTTTAAGTGTAAAGTCCAGTTGTGAGAGACGCGAGGGTTCAAAGACATCCTGTTGCAGGTGGAAACATGAGGGAAGGAAGTCTGAAATAAAACTGCAAAAACTGATCAGCCAATCACAGAGGAGTGCAGGAGCCTTAAGCAGCAAAGCTGGACTTCTCTCTTCCTATTGGCTAACGGCTCAGTTTTTTCCCAGTGACTTCCAGTCTAACAATCATACAATCAATAAGAAGTTCACAGTCATCAATAACACGTTGGATATTCACGTCCTGTGTGTGTGTTTCGACAATCAGAAATCGTTCCAGCGTGAGGCAAAGGTTTCCAGATGTTTTACCGTTCAAAAAACTCACATCAAGTTTCTTTTTTTAAAACTTCTACCTCAAGTTTCTTAAAGTGCAGACTATCCGATCGACTACCTGAGTGTTAGTGCGAGTTAGTGTTTCTACACTCTGCCGATGTGTGTTTGTGTACAGCTGATGAGAGATGCTGATGATTACAGATTATACTCAAAATGACACTCTGAGCTGCTGTGGCGTAGTGCTTCATGTAGGCATGCGGACATACAACCACCTGTGCCATCAATGCGACGTAGACACGTTTCAATTTGCTTAATTTACAGAGAATATAGAATATAATTTACAGTTTCTGCTGATGTTTGAAGATAACGGAGATATAATCCTTAAGATTTCAGTCCAGGCTGATGTTGGCAGTAACAGCAAGCATGTTTTAATACTTCAGTGAGCAACACTAAGCTGAAAATATTAAAGTTTTTCCCTCTTTTAAAGGGATCTAGTCATATTTCCACAGCATATTTTTACTCTGAGTCCCAGAGTGCAGTTTTGCACAATTAACAGTTTGAAATAATCCTTATTTATGTCACACTAGGCCTCGGTGCAGCCCCCTCAGTTTCTCTCTCTGTGAAGGAAGCTATTTTAGCCCCTCCCCCTTTAATCCAATCTTTCTTTTGATTGGTTGCCCCTCTGTTCGAATGGCATACTTTCAATGGCTTTGAAGCTTCAGAGCAGGAGATGAACAACTGATGATTATGCAAGGATGATTCAAACGGAAAAGGAAAAACTGAATATTTTCTTTTTAAATTCCAATTAGACCTCATTTTTGGGATTTTTGTGTTTGGGAAAACTTTGTGTCCTGAAATGCTGCTCGTATATATCACATGAGAACCCTAAAGAAGTGCAGAGACCCCAGTGTCTCTTTATACAATCTTGTGTCAATACAAATGCTGTATTTTGCCTCTTTTTGCTCCATTTTTGGTCTTCACCACTGGAAAATCTGGCTCTTGTGCTCACAACCTAAAAAAATATAAATTCAAAGTGCCTCATTTTACAATAAAATGTAGAATTAGTGCTTTTAATCTGAAGTACTTCATAAACAAGCAAGTACTTGGTATCTGTTTGGACTGTTCCAAATAATACCATCCCAAATCCGAAAGGGATTTAAGGACCTGACAATAATTATTAAACATGAAAACATCCTCAGAATATAATCTGAAGTGGACCTTTCAAACGGCCCTGATTTAATCTCTAGCTTCAGCTCAAAGCCACATCTGAAATTCTGGTTGGATGTTTCCTACTGAAATGCATTCTGGGAGTTGTAGTTGATGTGCTCTCGGGATCAGAAGTTTTCTAACACGGCTGCTCATTTTTTGTTCTGATTATCTTATCGGAAGAAGTCAGTTGAGGTGCTTTGGGCATCTGACTAGGATGCCACCTGGGTGTCTCTTGGGTGAGGTGTTCCAAGCATGACCTACCAGGACCTGGAGAGATCATATCTCTCAGCTGGCCTGGGAATACCTCGGGCTCCCCACGAACGATGGAGGAGGTGGCTGGGGAGAGGGAGATCTGAGCTTCTCTGCTTTGGCTGCTGCCCGCGTGACCTGGCCCCGGACAAGTGGCAGAAAATGGATGGATAAATGGATTATTTCATCAGGAGAGTTTCACTTGGAGGTATATGAAGATTAAAAACCTTAAGGATTATAACTGGTTGATCTCAAACGGACTGCGGTGACTTTAACAGATTAGAAGCTTTCAGGTCCATATATACAAAAATGTTTAAGTGTTTCACTGTTGTGTGTGAAACAAATAAAAAATAAAACACTGTGCTGTTTGTCTGCTTAGAAAATGCTTTAAAAAAAACCCACATGATCTGAAGGTCAAGATTAAATATCTTTAAGGTGTAGCTTAAGTTTTTCTTTGAGTACCATTTTTGATTGTATTTTGTGCCACTTTTAGTACAAAAGCCTTTGTATGCACGTGTGACTGCATGATTTTGTGCAGGAATGATTTTAAACACCTAAGAGCCTAAAAACAGCCGGTTAGTAACAGAAACACAAACAGAAGTGTGGAAAGGAGAATAATAAAAAAAATAAAAGCTCCAGCAGTGCTATCGCTAATTTACAAACAAAGACTATCCACATTAGAAATGCTGAGCTCCTTACAAATTACTTTCTTCACTGTGTCAAATGTTTTTCTCCTACTTATTATCATTGTTATTTATTTTAATTCTTCATAATACCGCCAAACATTTGCTTCATCGGTGTGGGAACAACAGGTCACGACTCCGGGGGGAAAATACTTTGAAATGCTTCTCTACACGTCGTCGGCCGGCAGGTCGGGGATGCAGGTTTTCGCTCGTGTGAAGAACGCCATCTTCTCTCTGAAACCGCACATCAAACAGGGAGAACATCAACAAAGCATCACATGAAATTTGCCCATTTGCTTCCTGGTCAGTATATAAACTGGAAATGGTGAGAAACAGTTTGCCTGCTCCTGAAGCACCTGAGAAGATCATAAATTAGGACTTTATCTCATTTATTTGATCCAAACAAAACCCTTGCGAGTGTATGAGGCAGCCAGGTACAAAATCAGGAGCGCCATCACCACCGTTATGTCACCAGCTGGTTTGGAAGGACCTAATTTTGCTTTATGGTCTGTTTATGGCCGCGCATGCGTACCTCAACCACCCACCAATCGATCAAAAGTTGGAGGTTTTTAACATACTGGTCAACCATAAAACACAGCAGACTGAGCTGGTGAAATGTGCTTGTTGAGGTTTATTCTCCATTAAGTGCTTTATTTTTGGAGCTTCTCAGTTTGAGAGTTTGTGTGCCAAATATTTCCTGACTCTTATTCTTGTTCTCTCCATGAACATATCGTTGAAGCAACTCGTACCTGAAGGTTTGGACCTCAGGGACCTCTTTGCGGCTCTGGCCTCTGATCTTGTGGACGTCCTTGGCTGCAGCCTTCATCATTTTCTCCACCCGCTTCTCCTGCTGCTGCTCCTCACGAGTCTGAAAGAGACCAAAACCAGAGAGACTCTTGTTTCCCACTGGATAAACTCTACAGTTAACATACAAAAAAAAAATAGAGGGCCCTCTGGAGGATCATTAGAGGATTTCTGTCTCAATCACATCCAGACTTCTCCACCACAGAGAAGCATGTAAATGTGACCAAAAACAGCTCAGCTGTTGTTACTAACACGTACAGAGTAAAAGAGAGCAAAGACTGATTTCACCATTTCCACATGTTTCACTGCAGACACAGCGCTCTATAGAAGTGGCCTGAAGTAGACGTGTTCACCTGTTTCTCGGCCTGCCTGAGAAGGAGCCGGAAGCGTTCGTCTTCTTGGACCCAGGCAGGCAGCTCTTTCTGGCCCTGCTGCCTCGCCTTCTCCAGTTGCGTCTTCAGCTCCCGCAGCACCCGCAGTTCCTGCACCAGCCGGGCCTGTCGCATTCGAGACACCTGCAGGTCCAACTCCAGGTCCAGGGAGGTCCGCAGCAGACCATCCAGACCTTTAACTGGCACAGGAGGCTGCAGGAAGGTCAGGAAGGGACGGGGTCAAGGGCCAAGGAAAACCAGTTTGTTATTGTGAAGTTACTCCCAAAAAACAAAGACACTCAAATTTCTCTCACAGAAAAAAAAAAATAAACAAACAAAAAAAACAAACAGGGAAACGTTTCAACTCTAAAGTTGCTGGAAGAACATCCACTAATTAACTGATGACCACAGAACTGGAACAGAGCAGAAAAAGTGATCAAGATTACACATTGTTGTATGCAAATGTGTGATCTACATTAGTTTTTCTTGACCCGAGTTCAGTCACTGCTTCACGCTCCCAGCCTCTGTCACAGCCAACAAACAGGTACAACAAAATAAGAGCAACACCATCGATTTCCACTTTGCTGCAGCAAAACCACAAAAAATAAAGTCCAGCAAAACTAAGATCGCTCAGTGCATCTCCTGCCTGGTTGCAGCTTTTCACTACTTAAGGAACTACAGTCTCGTCAGAACTGTTGTGGAGGCGAGACTGATCTGAACTACTCCCCATCTAACACCATGGCTGAACCACAGCTCGACACACAGTCCCTGTTATATTTGTGCAGGTTTAACAGAGCTGTGCTTAAGAGCCATAAAGCCATCACTGATAAAGCCAGTAAAATCCTCGATGTCTAAAGAGCGCTTAAAAGCCACCTGAGTGTTTAATAACACCTTGACTTATGTGCAAATACTGCCACCAACACCTGCTGTATGTGAATCACCTGCTGCTGTGGAGCCCCAAGAGGAACACTAAGGCCAAATCTGCTGCCTTGCCTTTAAATTAATAGAAGCTGGCAAATGTCAGCGCTGCATTAAACATTCAGACGGTCATTAAATATTAAGACTCACTTCACTGGGAGTCATTAGGTGGTTTAAAGCCTCAAAAAATGCAAATAGCCTCTCCTTCCTGAGTTAATGCGGTCAGTAAATGTGAAGGTTTGACTTTCAAGAAGTCAAGAAGCAAGAAGATCACAGCAAAAGAGAAACCACATCACTGAGGCTGAAATACAGTTAATGTGGAATCAAGTATCCTGAGGTCCAGCGTAAAGAGTCCACCAAACAGCCACAAGATTCTGTTCAAACTATAGAAACTCTCCCACGGAAACTCTGTAAAGACAAATGCAAAAAGTCTACAAGTCTTCAGTTCTTCTAGTCTTGGCCCTGTATGTCATAAACAGGACATCACTGACATGGTTGTTTAAGGCACAGAAGCCCCACCCACTTGCAGTGCAAATCTTATGTTAACAATGGGCAGCCAGCCAGAAGAACGAGGCCATAAAAGGGGAGGAGCTAAAATGACTTGTTTCAAACGGAGGCTGCCACAAGGGTATCAGATAAACTGGGATTATTACAAACGTTGAATCATGCAAAACAGAGAACAAGAATAAAAGGGTGCGTCAGTGATGTAGAGCTGAGACGCAGCACATCTCCTTCTGCAGTAAGGGCAACTCTAGCATCAGATTTTGTGGATTTTTAACTGAGTTCTAATAGTTTTTGCTTTTAGAGAGGAGGGGGCGGAGTCTGTACCCTCTTCATACGCATGCTGCGTCTCTCTGAAGCGTTTCGGACAAATGGAGACTTCTTGGAGAGCGTGGAGCTGTCGCTGTCACTGCGGTTAATCTGTGACGACAAAAACAGATTTTGTAATGAGGACACAGTTTAAAGGGCCGTGTTTCTAAGTTCATCACCTCAAAGTCATTTCGGGTTAAATGTGAAGTTGTGGAGCTGTGTGAGTCTCAGTTACCCTGCAGATGTACTGGCTCTGAGGTCCAGGGGAGAAGGTCTTGGACCGGATGATGGTGTTGCCCCTCATGAAGGAGATCTGCTGGCTGCTCTGCGGGCGCCGCTCTTTAGGCCGCACCACCGAGCAGTGATGGAACGACGGCAAGCTGTCCATACTCGTCTCCTTGTTCACCTGAACGAGGGAACCACAGCAAAAACAAGTAGACGCTTTCATCAAAAGGTTTCAGTTATTTTAATTGTTACTGGATGGGAAATGTGGGGAAAGAGAGAATATCATCAGGGAATTTAACCCGGGACTCGCTGCTCAGGATGTTTCTGTCCATTGGTTTGAAGTTAAAACTTGACCATCAGTTCACCCAGGCTTCAAGGGACCACCCCCAGCTGTACATTTATTCTTACCGCTGTGATACTTTTAATTCTAAAACAGTTTCCAAACTGAAACAAGCCAACAAAATCCAAACAAAGGAAGAGGTTTTGGCTGTACGCACACCGACATCATTATCAGAAACCTGGGCTAAGTTTAATATGAACATCCACTGGAACAGGACACAAATATTCATATTCCCCCATATGGTCAGACTTAAATGTCAGTGTCCCCAATTATCCAAAGAAGAAGAAGAAATAAAAACACAAACTACCTCACTGACCTTTAGGCTGCAGATAAATGGAGTTACCTTCTCTGTGATGGCTGCTGCTGCAGTTGTAGGAGGGGGTTTGTCCTTCTTCCTCTCATCTCCCTCTTCCTCCTCCACTTCCCACTGGCTGCTGTCGGGATAAAACTCGTTCTCTTCCTCGAGAGGCCCCACCCCCTCTACGCCATTCCCTTCGTCGTCATCGAACATGTCTGCTTCCAGAGGGTCGCCATGCCTGATGATAACAACACAGACACATTCTTACTCCTAACCACCAGCATCCGTTGCCTCAAACTGAACTAAGGGCTAAAAGTAAAAACGTAACCAAAAATGTGGTTTAGAGTGAAATAAATGTATTAAGGTGGGGAAGAATAAAGGATAAAAGTTAACACTCACCACCCATCGTCCTCGGACGCTCTGACTCGGTCGCTGCTGGAAACTCGCGTCTGAAACAGAAAACAGCTTTTATCAGGATGTTTTTATCAGCTCATTCTTTGTGTTTCACTTTAAATATTCGACTATTTGTGTTTTCGTATGGTGCTTAAATGTGACAAATCTCAGAATGGGCGCATGTGTCTCACTCACAGCTGCAATTTTAAAGAAAGGATTTAACAGGACTCCCCCTCTACCACTTCTACTGACTCATTTATTAATTTCTACCCATTTTGTTTTATATGTTCAGCTTGTATTTACTCTTCATTTAACTGTGTATTCTTTTCCTGTTTAACACTGAAAAGTGTTAAATAAACTTTATTATCAATCAATATTATTTTACACCGTTATCCTGCCTGACTGAAAGCAGTTAAAGGTGTGCAAAGTAAATATTTACAAAGTAAATGAGAATCATTTTAAATGAAACTGGCTGAATAAAGAAAGCAGCTCTTTTTAAACTCCTTTCTGGGCTGCATTAAATAGTCATCTGTCCTCGTCGTACCCTTTCGGAGCTGCCCGACGCCGCTCTGCTCTCTCTGTCCTTGCTGCTGATCTCGGGCATGTAGACACGGCTCAGCAGGTTGTACCACTTGGTGCGCCTCTCCTCCAAACAACCGATGTCAGCCAGGCTGATCTGGGCTCCCGCCTGGAGTGAGGAGGAGGAGGAAGGATGTCACTCAGGTCACAGACACATTTTGAACAGTGCAGCTTGGAACTTTTATTTGCAACTCATCTGTTGTTGTACCTCCACAAACACAATAAAGTAAAATAAGGAAAACTGGGAGGCATTGTGTCGGTGTTGTCACGAAAATATCAGAGACACAAACTGTGATTATGCACATGAACAACAGTGGGTCAACCACCTCCAGGGAACACCACAACTAGGCTTTAAATACCCAGGTCTCTCCACCCTTTGGTTTTTAGAACTTTCAGATGAGAGGTGACACGTCTTCAAGAAAATGAAACAAGTCCAGTCGCCTTTTCAAGCTCCAGAGACAAACTAAAGCAAACCCACATTTCCTGCCTGATCCATTTGCTGCACAGTGTTTTTGTTCTTAGAGAGCCGTGTCATTAATTTGCATTTGTAGAGAAAAAACATCGAACTGCTTCATTAAAATTAACAAATAAAAAGCCGCAGAAAAAAAGTGTAAAAACTAAAATATCTATTTTTAATAGATGGTTAATTAAGGGCCAATAACCATTTGTAAACAGTTATGTCCTGCTAAACAACAGGATGATAATAGTGCTGACTAACTGGTAAACTTTGGTTTGTAAACCAGTTCCAGCTTTAAAGGAAGAATCCAGAAACAGTTCACATTATACTGCTTATTATATATTTATTATACTTTAAAGCATGTGTCAGCAGGCAGATGAAGCAGCTGCACTTAGTTTTATATTACTTTCCCTCCAGGTTTTGTTAGGGTTTAAATACGAAAACGTCTCTCTGATCGAGCAACACACACAATTAACCAAACATCTTTATTACAAACGGTAGTTAAAAAGTTAAATTTTAGTGTTTCAACAAAAGTCTTAACAAAAGAAGTTGAAATTTCACAGGTTTCATTTTACAATAAAACAATTAAATTTTCTCAAAGACAACATCAGGAGAAAAAAAGCAAATCTGTTGGTAGAAGCTGATCTTCCAGAAAACAAAAAAAGAACCTTATCTGAACCTATTTTGGGGCCAAAGTCACGAAACCTTTTCTGCTTTTGTAAATGTTTTTTCCTGCCGATTCTATAAATGCAGTTACTGTGACCACAAAAAAAAAAGTTGACTCAGATAAAAATTCTCAAAAACTGCCCAAATAATGACGTCTTCAGCTCACAGTACAAACTTTCTCTTTGCTCAAACAGGAAACAAACATGGCGTAAAAACAGAAACTAACCAGACACTCCTCGTGGCCTGACTTGCCGGTGTTGCAAACATCAACCCTCAGGGTCTTCTGCCGGAGTGCACTGTGGGATATCTGCACGCCGAACACCTCGTTGAACTCCACGACATCGTGAGGCGGTGAGCTGCGTGTGCGGAAGAGGCAGCGGGTGGCCTCCACGCAGGGCAGCACCGCCACGCGCACATGCCTGCAGGATGAGAGGATGAAGGTCACACGATGTAATCATTGAAAGGCGTTTACATTACAAACTGTATGTTATAGATGGACATAGCTCCTGTGACGTCACCCTTTGGTTTCCCCACATTTTGAAGCCTCATCATTCAGCTTTGGGCCAACACTGCGTTTGTTCTTTGGAGGAAAAGTTGAGGCCTGAAACTGTCCAGAAACCAACGGGTGACGTCACTCCAGTCTGTGATGATCACTTGAAAAATGTATCAAAGTGGTAGAGCAGGAACAAATATAGCACTTTACTAGTTTTCACAAGGGTTCTAAAACACAGTTAATAAATTGAAGGATAGATTTAACCAAGTGAAGTTTCATTTTTAAGTAATTGCTTTACTGCAGAACATGCACGCCTGCAGACTTAGGATTCGTTTGTGTCTAAAGGTGAATCCAGGGAATCTAAGAGCAATTTATCATCTTTAAAAGGAAATCTGTTCTGCATTGCCTCAAACACACATCAGCATGACAGGTGTTAATCCTGCCGAAAGGAAAGTAAACTGATCAATGTTTTTACACAGATCACGAGACTGCGTACATTTTCTGGTCGGTTGGCAGACA
>VUQJ01023895.1:0-10941 GCA_015108635.1 Andinoacara biseriatus
GGTGGTTCCTGTCATGACGCCATGTGCCACAAAAATTCCAGTCCAGGTCATTGTAGCTCGAAACTGTTCAAATAACGCACACAGTTTAAAAACATATTTAACATATTTCATAGGTTTACACACAGAAAATAATAAATCAACACAGAAAAATTGATTTTAACTTGATTGAACTTTTTGTGATTGTAGTGTCAGGTTTTTATTTCAACCATATCTGAAAATATTGTGATGAACTCAAATAAAGGTCAACAAGGTGGTGCTCAGAAAAATGCCTGAGTATTGAGACTGAAGCTCCCATTAACTGAGTTATAATCTAATGAATGAGGAGGACATGTTCATATCATCAGGGACGTTTTGTAACTGGCCAACTGGACAAGCTAATCTGACATACTCTTAGTACATCTAGATTTTGTTGGATTAAGTAGGAAACATTATCATCATCATCTTTACTCAGGCTTCCTCCTCATGATGCTTTAGGAATCCCACTGAGAGATTTCCTCCGTGGGGAATACTCTCTGGGAGTTGTGGCTGCCAAAATTTAGTTTGTGTTTCTGGGCACGTGGACAACATTTACATTACCATGTGTAATTCAGTTTTCATGTGAGGTCACACCATTTTCAGGAGTTCCTCTGCTGCCTGGCAGGTTACCATGCCGACTGCAAATGTGCAAAAACTTTTTTTTCCCTTGTCTTCGTTGAGGTCGTCTAAATATTTGAAGTCTATAGTGTTTCCCAGCATGCTGTTTCAGGTTGGTCATGTGACTGGTAACTATGAATGCTGCATTCAGAAACACAACGATTCCTACCACCTGCCTGCACTGTATGATAAAATTGTGGGTTCAGTCACTACTTTGTGCAGACCTTTGGGTTTAGGTGCAAAAATCTGACTTGCAAATGAACGCGTGTCTGCTGGGGTCACAGGTCAGCGGTTCATCAGTTCTTGCCTTATAATACAGTATATGTTGGAAACTTTAATCCTCATGTGTCAGCAAAGCATTTCCTTAATTTATGAGGCACTCTAGCTGCCTGATGCCCACAGAGGTTACATGAAGAAAAAGTCAGCAAATGCTATTAAAAAAAAATTCTATTGCAGGTTTCTGGGGTTATTTTAATGTCTCTTCTTGTAACTGTAAACACAGCAACATAAAATATAGTGTAGGAAGCAGCACAACATGAATCAAGTCACAGGTGTATGGACAAACTATCAAAAAGATAAAGTGTGTGATCCTACCAGTGGAGAGGACGATTAAGAAGAGCACAAGCTTCAGATTATCCATCAGCCAGGACTCTGCTGCTAGCACCTGCAGAA
This sequence comes from Andinoacara biseriatus, assembly GCA_015108635.1. Lineage (NCBI taxonomy): Eukaryota > Metazoa > Chordata > Actinopteri > Cichliformes > Cichlidae > Andinoacara > Andinoacara biseriatus. The sequence continues at coordinate 1,306 of VUQJ01023895.1, forward strand.
ATACAAAGAGTGAAACACAGAGGAACAAATCATAATGTGCTTCTGCGAGGAGAACAGCAATGTGAAACCCCAGCATGAAAATCAGCTGCTAATAAATTGTGTGCTTAAAGGAAAGAGCAAAGCGTGCATCTGCAACAGTTTTAACCATACATGGCAAATATTAAAGGAAATTAAACAAGCATATCTATTAAATCATTTCAATGTGCAGGCCTACATTCAAAATGAAACAAAAAGTCCCCAGTTTAATGTAATGAAATATTTTTTTAGTGATACCATTCTTATTCAGACGCCTGGTTTATTATCTGCGCTTTCTTATCAGTGAATACAAATGAGTTCAGCCTCAAAATACACACAGCGACCTTTCTAAGCTCTTATCAATGAAAACAGTCTTCCCCTTAACAGGAATGAGCACACATTCACATGCATCAGCACTTCAGTCTTTTCGTGACCCTGCAGCGAGCTGATTTTCCTACAACGTTAAGAACACTGACTGTTTCCATGTCCAGTGTTTAAAGTAGAAAAGCTTACAACTTGGAGTTTCCTTAAAAAGCACCACTTCGCATCACATTAGACAGAGAATCACGAGTGTTACCAGACAGACGTGTCTCAAATTACCACACTTCATTTTTGTCATTTTCATTTTCAACCAAAGACGCAAACTCATCCCAGTTTGGTTTCATCACCCAGACTTTCAGAAGGTTCCTTTGTTGCTTCATGACTTGTTAGCACGTTCATCCACGCACACAGTGTGGAACTGACGAATGCTACATCTGTGACCACGGCGCGTGGGGTTACTGTACGGTATGCGTGACAGTAAGTACGTCTGGAAAGAAATGCAGAGTTGCAGTTCACAAGAAATCAGAAGGCAGACAGGAGGCTGCTGAACCGCAGACAGACAGACAGGAAAAAAAAAAAGATAAGGAAATATCAAACTGCACATCCCGAAGAGCTCAGCCGGCTATTTATAACCACACAGGACACCCACACCTGACATTTGAGAAAGACCTCATTTCTTACACAACACACACAGAGCAATGCATAGATACAGACCAATAAACACACACACGCGCACACGCACACACACTGTTCTGTTTGTTGTTTATGGTCTCTATAGCTTCCCTTTCTGCGTCGCCTCACACCCAAACGGGTCGATGGCTGCCCCTCTCGGGGCCTAGTTCTGCTGGTGCTCTCCTCTCTTCAAAACAGAGTTCTTGTCCCTATAGCACAAAGCTAAAGAATCCTTTTACAAATTCCTGGAACTGGATCCGGATCACCACCACATGTAATCATTTGTTCCTTGTACCACTGACAACAACTCCAGAAACTTTCATCAAACTCCATAATTTTCCTGCTAACGGACAAACACAACAACGCGAATAAAAAACAATCCTATTATTGTCTGTCGCAATAATTGAGAGCAAATATCCTTAAAGTTCTTCCCTCTGTAGGAGGTTTTGCAGCGTTTGCTAATTGCAGTGATGGAACAGTTCCGAGAGCGAACGGGTGAAATTCTCAGCCCGGCACAAGACGACCTCAGCATGGCACAGTGCCGGCCGATCAACCGCTGGCTAGAACCCTGATGTTGATGAGTACACTTTCCTTTTTTCTATTAAATAACCTCAAAAAGTTACTGACTGTATGTTTAATATGGTCACTTCAGTGAGTACGGAAGCCCCACCCACCTGCCCAACTGATAGCATCTTTGTGTATTAGCTTTCCTGTAAAGATAATACTTGAAACCCCTCCCTAACCCCCTATCCCCCCCTGCACTGCAGTCCTGATTTGTTGTAAGACTGCAAAAACAGAAGCAATTAAGTCCAAAGGAGAATTTCAAAATATCCCACAGTCTATTTTTCACTCAGCTACTTCACACAAAGACGTGTGAAAATGAAAGCTCTGTGTTTTGTGCAACAAATTTGTGGTTTGGGCATTTCCTTTAATCATATTTCAAAATGACTAAATGAAAAACATGTTAAAATGAGACTTCAAGTGTGTGCTTAAGAAACTAATACGTAATTTACAGATCTTGCAGGAAGGTGTAGAGCAGTGCTGGGTGTGAGAGCTGCGCACAATTCAAAAGGGTTTAAATGCAGGTTTATTTGAGGCAGAAAAATATATTGATATGGTAAGATATCAGATAGCAGGGCAAAGCAAATTATAGAGCTAATTAACTGAACTGACAGTTTAAAAAATACTTTATAAAGTGGTTTATCATGATGTCAGCATCTGTTTCAGAACTGCTGCACCTTTTACTATTTTTAATACCACCTTTACATAGTATTGTATCATTACTCACCCACTATTTAGCAGTGAGATAAAGTATAAAGCACCCTCACTGGGCACTTTATTAGATAAAACTGTTCAACCGATCCTTAATGCAAAGGCGTAATCAGTCGGTCACATGGTAACATCTAAATGCATTTAGACACATTAGAATATTCACGATGACCTGCTATTGGCTGCTTTCAGCAAGATGGCGCACTGTGTCACAAAGCTCAAGTCTCATCTTTAAGTGGCTTCGTGAACATCACACTGATATTGCTGTACTCAAATGGCCTCCAAAGTGACTCGTAATCTTATTGTAAACCAACAGAGCACGTGCACGATGTGGCGAAACAGGAGATTTGCATCACGACTGTGCAGCTGTCTGCGGCAACCGCGTTATGCCACCAAGTCATTATGAACCAAAATCTCCAAGGAATGTTTCCAGAACCTTGTTGAATCTAATCAGGCAGTTCTGAAGGCAAAAATGGGTCCAGAAGCAGACCCAACGTTTTACTAGTGAGGTGTAATTAACAAAGTGGCCACAGAGTGTGTGTTCAATCAGCTTAAACACAGATAATTGCTGTTATGAGTAACAGTCCTCGTGAGAGAGAAAACTAAAAAAAACAAACTCCACTGGTTACATTTGTTTCATGTATGTTATTACAACAGAGACTAAAGTGTGGATAAATCTTAGAAAACAGACACGCTGGTCTACAGCAGGGGTGGGCAAACTACACCCCGGGGACCACACCTGGCCCGTTGGTCTTTTTAATCCGGCCCCGCCGAGGATTGGTACAGAACTGCCCAAATCAAATCAAATCAAATCAAATCATAATTATGACTGATGTAAAGGATTTCGAAAATTCGATGTGGCCCCAGAGCCAAAACATTAGCCCACCCCTGGTCTACAGTGATGATTGCGTTGAACCTTAACCCACCTAACTGTACACACCTCCTTAATGGGAAAATGTGAGTATTGTGGAAGTACACATAAAAAAAAACATAAAAAATCTATCAGTCAACACGGCCAAAACCAGTTGCAGTCTGACAGGATGCAGCGTCCCTATTATTCCACTACAGGTGGCAGCATTTCAAAGATGAAAAACCTTCGCTAAAGGTGGTGTTTGGTTTGTTTAATTTCCCTGACCGAACCCTCCCAAAGGGATTAATAAAGTGGATCTAATCTAAGTCACTCCTGGGTTAGTGTAGGAGTCGCTCCCTCTGTAGATACAAAGGCTCAATCCAAGGTTATGAAAACATGAATATGGAGTCACCAAAATCCTACATACACCATGACCTTTATTCCCACACTCTAGTTCTTCAAGCAAACTGCCAAAAATGATACTTCCATGAATCCTAATTTAGTGTGGAGTCAGCCATAGACTCGCATGTTTCAGGTGGACTGAATGAGCAGCCTTACAAGAGTAAAGCTCTTCCGTATGGCATTTACATTCAGTGGATATTAATTTTAACAATTAATTGTTTTAATCTTTTTGCTGAGCTACTTTTATTCTTGGGGTTTAGACAGAGTCTGTTCTGTGTTACTTATCTAAAAAAAACCCCGTTCATTCGTTCATTCCTGCACTGACTGCTCTTCGTCCACCTGTATAAACCGTCCAATGGTTGCTGCATATGGACTGAAGTAATTTTATATTCTAATATATATTATATTTTGTCAGGTACAATCTGCAAAATTAGTAATCTAAGAGACTGGGGATTCAAACCAGCAACCTGTGGGTTAATAGTTGGCTTAACTAAGCTATTCTGTGTAATTGCCTACCATAAAAAAAGCTGAGTAAACCACCCCCCACGTGCATAAATTCCCCTTTTATGGGAGGACTTCCCCCCAATTTTTCATTATGAGTTTCAGGACCTGATATAAAAGCTGAAGTTGTGAATAAACAAGGGTGTGGGTGCTTTGTCAGCTGTTCCATTTCTCATGTAAGTAAAATTTGCAAACTGGCCAGCTCTAAACTCTCATTGAATCAGGTCAGGATACGGTAACTAAATAAATAAGGATCAATACTGTGACGGTGGGAACACCGATCTTAAAATGTTAGTCCACAACTCACCTGCTTCTGTCACTACATATACTTGAAATGGTTACATTTAATTCAGTGCAATTAAATGTAATTAAATTTGATTTATATAGCACAATACAATAACTAATTTAGAGCATTTAGGGGTGAAATTAGGTCACTCGCAGCAGTGACACTGATCTGTGGCTCATCGCAGCATCAAACGAGCTCTGCTCACTGCGGTTCTCTGACTGTGGACAGCACAGCTACAAAGAAGCTAAATGCTCTCACCACACCCAAAGATACAAGTGCAAACACACAGCTGACATCTGTGCAAATCTATGAAAAGTTTGCAATGATGCTTTTAATTTAAACTACTGCATCGTTTACCTCTGATAGTGTTTCATGTTGTCACGCAGACTTTCTTTCTGTGCTCTCACTCTATTGTTCCTGTACACTGGCCCGGCATCAATTCATCACAAGAATTTCCCCTTTTCTTTCACTTCCTGCGCTTGTGTGTGAATGTGCGTGTGAAAGAGAGGCACTGACCGGGCTGGCATAAGTGGAAGTGTGTTAGTAAGATGTAGACATGTGCACGTGTACTGTATGAGTCTGTGAATTTCTCGCTTTTCAGTCGACTCTACTTATTCCAAAACTAAATTTCCTGCATTTGTCATTCCCACCTGTAAAGATGATACGAGCCTTTTCAGTGTCTGTGGAAATTCATGCAGCTACCCACACCTGCGTCAACGAGAAGTGCCCCCCCAACCCCCGTGATTCCCCTCTCTGCTTTATTGTGTCTTCCAGTAAGCACGTCTCTGCTAGTCCTGCATCATATGGAGGTCTGACTCACTTGTACATATGAATCATCTTCACAAGTTCTCACACAATGTGACAGCAGCTGAAACAATGTGTGACACAGACAGCAGAGGATGTTAACAGACACAACATTAAAGCATCTTTGTGTCTGTAACATTTTTATATTTGCTCCACACTTAAAAAACGTTTCTGGTCATCATCATCATCATCATCATCATCATCATCATCATGCCTGCTGGCTCAGGTCTTCCTCCATTGTCTCATTATCCAAACAGCAAATTTAAAGATTAACACAACGTTGTGAGTTCATCTCAGGGATGTGCATCTCGAACCTGCGTCATCCTGTACATATGGATCAAAATCTCTGGAAACCTGCAGATACCATGAAAGCTTAAAGCAGCTCTTTAAGGCCAGAGAGGGTCCAAACTTAAACTACCAGGGTGTCCAAGGTGTCTCTCTACCAAGAGAGCAAACTTAGTTACACATGGAAGTGCTTGTATGAATGGGTGTGAATGTAAACATGTTGTATAAGTGCTCAGTCAGAGTAGAAAAGCGCTACATAAGAACTAGTCCATTTACCATTTACAACAGAGTGAAGCTTAGCTGGATCTTCATGTCAAGCTGTAGTTGATGTGTGTGTGTGTGTGTGTGTGTGTGTGTGTGTGGTAACAGTTTACTATGCAAGAGCACCCAAAAACCTGCTGTGGTTGAATTTGACCTCCTTCATGCCTGAATTGTGTTTCTGATGTCAGCGGCTGCTGCTGTGGGCAGCACGCTCATCCGTGCGGACTGCGTTGCCGCCGATGTGCAGTTACCTTTCTAGGCAGGTGCGCGTCATGTGACAGCACAGGTTTTCACAAGGGTTTGCAGTTACCCAACACAGGAGCGTAAATCTACTTTAAAAATGAGAGTAGAGTGGAGCCATTCAAATAAATATATGGGCTCCATCAGGAGCGCACAACATTTGTTATTGCCATAGCTGAGAATTAAATACCAAAAGCATCCTGGTGTAATGACCAAACCTGAACAGCTGAGGCTCTGAAGACGTCGTGACCTTGAAACACACATTGTAATTTTATTTGCATTTTCAGTTATTTAGTTGGCAGTAACAGATTTAAGCAGTATTACAGCTGCTTCTACTTTCTCTTGCTGTAACGCCAAATATTACTCTGATTAATGTTAGTACCACGGGGTCAGAGTTCAGGATGTGATGTCATCACCTGGTGAATGACTAGTGGGTTTTTTCATTGGTTGTTGTAAGAGTTTTTCCTGCATCTGTGCACGTGAAGACGGGACAAAGACAGTAAATGAAACTGTTACTGTAAACCTGCCAGCATGGAGAAACTGGCATTTCCCTTCAAATATAAATTTCTATTTCATACACACATCTTATACATCACAATAAAGGGGAATTCTTCACATTTTTGTGATGTTTTCTTTCTTCTTACATTATTCTTTCATTAATGTTTTCCCACAAATAACAGACGTCTCACTTGATGTGAATTTTAATGCACCTTCTATTAAACCCTCTGATGTGTTTGACCTGTTTTCAGTACCTTTGAAATACCACTTCCTGTCATTCTCACAGAGATAAAGTACCTGAACGTCCCAGTTTCTTTCACTGCGTTTGATCTCTGCTCTTCTGTGCTGCCGACTGTTCACCACAATTAAATATGCAAAACAAAAAAAACAACACTTTTTCTCCCTTTTTGGAACAAACTGCAGCTTTCATGTCACATTTTAAACTCAGTTTACAGCAGAGTTGACATGTTTATTTTGCATGCACTTTTAAAGCAGTTTGGCTTGTTTCCCGTGCCAGCTTTTGGTCTTCCAGCAGCAAAGAATGTGCATGGAAGAAGAGCGGGCCGGGGAACAAAAGCTGCTCTTTGTTGTCAGGCTTTGGAGCTGAAGTGACAGCGAGCATGAATGAGGGTCAGAGACCACTGGCTGATTCAGAGGCTGCTTAAAAGAACCGCACACACCCACACAGACAGTGTATGCTTACTAACTGCTTTAAAATTTGTCATCGAAACAAACAGGATTCAAATATGTGTGGATTGACTGGGCTCATTTTATGGCACTCGATTATCAAGAAAAAAATAGCAGAATCAAACTCGTGTTTTTAAAAAGGTACAAAAAAAAATATAAAGGCTCATTAATGAGAATTCGTAGCCTTTTCTAACACTGCCTGAAACCAAGAGGACTGAACTGTGTTACATTGTTGATCGGCTGCTTCCTAAAAGATAAGATGGGTTTGTTTTCCTGAACCACATTACATGAAGTAACTGGCCTGCTAACGCTGCGGCTGTCGTGCTGATTTACAGCACGAACACGGAGCAGCTACCGAGAACGTGTCTCAAAGTGAGATTTAAAGCACTCAGTGGAAAGTGTATGTAATAACTTTTTTTCATCTCACCACATGCAACAAACACGCAACTGAATCCCAGGAAAGCCGAATCAAAGCAGGAATGCAGAAAAATGTTTCAAGGTTAAGTGGAATTTAGCTCGTGGGGAAAGGTCCTGAGGGTGCGTTTGCTTTAGGACCTGCATACCTTCCCACAGCACCCCAGTGATGGAGGGTGCACGTCTGTGCATGCGTTTGCACGGCTCCTTTATCTGGATCTTGACATAGTCGGTGAGGAAATTGGAGGAGCAGGTGGAATGCCACACATATTTCCTTCGGGGATATGAATAAATCAATAAAACAACACACACACACACACACAGACAAAAGACTGCATATTATTAAGCCTAAATCCCCCCAGCGTGGCCTTAGGTGTTGGTCACGGGTTCAGCTCCCCATCGAGGCCTTTCTTTTCCTCATTATAAAAAAATGAAGTCAGCACAAAGGCGAAGGGCTTTCTGCTATGAGTCATGCATCCACTGCAATATTTGCATTTCTAGAAATGAATGCTTGGGAAAAAAAACTTCTCATTTTTTATTTGATCGCTTTCAGTTTCCAGCCCTTCTCAGATCTGCATGTGCTAGTTTACCAAGTTTAAACTGGAGCATTGCCCGTCTTCTGTTGTTCACACCTTTATTTTATACTGTCTGTTTTTCACACCAGTGAAGACTTTTGATTGTGCATCTCATCACTGACAGGAAACCGCATGTTACAGCTGTAAGAAGAGCAAGCGGAGCACTCAAAGCTGCCAGCCCGCAGCAGCGTGAACCCAAGGGTCACCTCTTTGTACAGGTACAGGCTGCGGGAGGTGGGAGAATGGCCGCCCCGGCCACAGGCCTCTACTGTAAACAATGCACGGATGCGTTCATGGATCAAGCACGCACATGAACAATAAAATAAAAATGTATGTGAAATAAAACATTAACAGCGGGCTGATCACTGTTAAACAGGCCTACAGTAAGAGATCCATAACAACATATGGGCCTCTTCAATATAATCTAAAAGAATACGCAATTTTTTAATCGAAACGGTTATTATAGGACAGAATATTTAAGTTACTATAATTATAACAGTATAACATTAAGATGCTACGAGGTTGTTTTAGTTTAGATTGCATTTCTAAACCCAAACTATGAGTTATGGTGGTGCGAATGATTATCAGGAAGACTAAAATGCTTGTTTATATCTTTTATTTCCCAGTAAACATCAGCCCAGGATTCAGGAGCAATAAAGAGGCAGCATCAGTGTTTTTCCTCGCGCGCGTGGGCTTACCGTGAACAATCCTGCTGTCAGCTCTCGGGGTTTCGGCTCTCCTCCGTCCACGCTTCGTGGGCTTCAAAGCCTGCAGTTAACACTTCCACCCACCGCTCCAGTCAAAGTGAGCCCGGTAAAAACGGGAACGGGTAGCTCCGCAGCGCCGGGATGGACAAATTCACCCAATTAAATTCAAGCGAAAAGGTTCAACAGAACAAGAAAGAAATGTTCCTTCCTGGTCGGGTTCTTTTTCCCGGCGGATACAAATTTTTTTTCTCCTCAAAGAAAGCCAGAGATTTCAAAAAGTAGCCCGGTGGAAGCGATAACTCACGCTGACACGCACGGAGCTCGTTCCCGGAGAAAGTGTCCGCGCCGGCAGCAGTCACTTTACCTCAATGAAGGAACTCTCAGTTTAGACTTTCACAATAAAAGCCCCAACCTTAAAACATCTCAGTTATTCCGTATTTAGCTCGACTTTTCTCCCATTAAAAAAAAAACTAAACCAGTTATACTAAGCACAAAATATCTGTGTACGATTACATGCTGATTTTTATATATTCTATTTGGCTTTCTTTATTATTATTTATTTATATTTGCTAGACATGAATGTTTGTTCCTTGGGTCAAATCTTTATTCAGCCAGAGATTAATCTATTTACCTATATTACTGTAGGAATCTGAGCTTGGCTGAGTTTCAGTCTCATACTCTCAATATTAGTGCTTTTATTTTGAAGTCATAGTCTTTCGTCGTTTCTTTCTTGCTTTTTTTTTTTTTTTTTTTTTTTTTTTTTTTTTTGTTTTTCTTATTTTTTTTTTTTTCTTTTTTTTTTTTTTTTTTTTTTTTTTTTTTTTTTTTTTTTTTTTTTTTTTTTTTTTT
>VUQJ01023895.1:13865-28724 GCA_015108635.1 Andinoacara biseriatus
ATTCATTTCTTCCCAGCCAACGATGAACTGAACCCAACAGCTGTTAAAGTCACTGAGCAGGTCTGAGGTGAAACTTTATCGATCAAAATGATCGATAAACGTTACACCACCAAAGACACGGCCCTTTGTTTCAGGAGCAGTCAGAGGCAACTGCAAGTTATTCCAAGCAAGCTTTTGCACTGATGGCAGTTCCAACTAAAATCTGAGCAATACTAACATCGAGCATCTTAATAACTGTAAGCTGGACCAGAGGTTCTCAGCAGGCAGGGCACTCTGAGGAAGCCAGGGTGCTTCAGGCTGATGAAATGGTGTTTAAAATACCACAATGACACTACTTCTTAATTTAAAAAAAGAGTTAGTAGGTAGTTCCTACATTGTGAAAGATGTGTTTGTTTAGCTTGTTTTGGTTCTAATGAAACAACAACATAGCTGCGTCCTCTCTCGTTATTACGTTTATTACGAAATCATCCACGATTCAGCATGAAGACCATCACAGACCTACATAATGGCTGTTTGATAACATGCACATGTTATTTAATGCACTTTAACAAACTGCTAACATACTTCCATACAGAAAAATAAGTTTGCCCTGTGATGTGCTTGAGCAGCAAACATGCTGAAAACTGTCTCAGGCTGGAAGCATGTTAACAGGCTGAAATCCTCCCTGTATCCTTCAGTCTGTCTGTGTATCAGACGGAGAGCAGGAAGAGGACGATGGAAGTCAAGAGAGAGGAAAATGAAGGTTGCCAAGAGGCATGATGGGAAGGATGAGGCAGCATGTTACAAAACTAAGATTGAATGTCATGGGAACCATAAATAACTGAAATGAAGAAAACACGATACTCCAGGTAGAACACATTTACCCATGAAGTTAGCAGCAGCCTACAGCATGCTGAGAAATGAAGATATGGCTGATCTGAGAGCAGCTGCAGTGAAGAGGAAGTGTTAAACCTGTTTATAGTGGCTGATATTGTCTGTTTGGCTGCTACTCATTATAAAAGCATGTTGTCACGGTAACGCACCGACTGACAACTTTGTACCCACCATAACCCAAAATCTTGGACCCCTCTCATCTTTTGTTTGCCACACGGCAGGAAATCCGATCAGGCGTTCACATGTTGATACATGCATTTATTTCATCTGGCCTTGTCTATTGTAATTCTCTGTTCCTCAGTCTGAATAAATCATCTCTGGATCGCCTGCAGATGGTCCAAAATGCTGCTGCGAGGCTTCTCACCAGGTCTCCTAAAAGGTCGGATTTTGGCTTCCTCTCACTGGCTCCTGATCAGGTTCAGGATTCATTTTAAGGTTCTGCTGATCACTTTCAGAGCTCTTCACGGTCAGACACCCTCATATATCAGCGAGCTGCTACAACCGTACCAACCGCCCAGATCCCTGAGATCTGCTAATCAGCACTTGTTGGCTGTGTCTAAATCCAGGCTGAGGACACAGTGTGACTGCACGTCTGAGGCTGTGGCCCCCAAGCTGTGGAATTCACTCCCACAGGATTTAGGATCTGCAAACTCTGCTGAAGACCCACATGTGCAGGTTGGCTTTTATTTAACTCCATTTTAAATGTTTCATTTTTTAATGTATTGTAAAGCACTTTGTGAACTTTGTTCTGCACATTCATGGAAACATTGTGGCACCTCTGAAGATGGATTTTCCCAAAACAGCAAATAGAAAACGCTGTTATTAATTAACTGCAAAACACAGTAACTCACTCAGTGTGGCGGCAACAAAGTCACTGCCACTAAAATGTCAAATTCAGCGACAGTTTGGAAAGCAGGAAGGTCAGAATCTTTACATTTGTCAGAATAACAGTCGGCGTGCGTTCCCCATCCTCAAAAGTCTCGACACATTTTTACTGACAGTAACAAAATAGTGCTGGGAATCACCACACATCATGTCTCCTGCTCTGGCCATCGATTCTCATCTTTCTGACACCCAATGCTTCCCTTTGCAACACAAAAGGTGAAGAACTGCTGCGTGTCTGCATCGTCCATCTTCCGCTTGTTACACTGACACAACAATTGTTGCAACTCGACGAGATCTTTGGCTTTGTTTTACAGAAATCACACTCACATCTTACACCTCCGGATATTGGATGAGCTGTAGAAAACGATATATACATATTTTGGAGAATAAACCTGCGCAACTCATAATCTTTTGTGGTCACAAAGACATACACAAGTTTTTTTTCTTTTTTACTGTAGATAATTGTACCCGATTTTTAAAAAAAAAAATGGTAACAAATAATGAGAAATGTGTTTCTGATGTGCACAAATACCAACAACTTTTTACAGCTTGAACTCAGAATATCAGAATTGAGCTAAAGAAGTCAGAAAAACTAATAAGTAGCACCACATAAGAAAACACACACACAGCTGCAGTCCGGCTATCGGAGCGGTTAGTCTAGAAAAGATAAGCTAAAGTTGACCACATTCCTCACCGAGGCGTCTCTGAGTGACATTCGGAGCCACTCGTGCGATTGTGACACATTTAGTTCAAACACCTTCTGCGCTTCCTAATCTAAAGTCAAAGCTCGCTAAAGATATGAACAGCACGTGGAATTTACTTTGTCTGTCTGAACTTACGACTTTAACACTCGGCGTTTTGAGCAAAAATTGTTATTTTATTTACTGAAACATGTATTCATGTGGAAGCATGCTTTGCTAGAATATTTCAGTTTTCAGAAGAGCAACATATTTCTTCAGGAGTTGGAGGAGACCACAAATAGAGCAAAAAACGTGAATCCAGTGATAATCTTGGTCTCAGACAGCTGTAAGATGCACAATGAATCAACAAAAAAGAGTTGATGCATATTTACATTTAGTATTTGCACGTGTTCACTAAGGTTCACATGTGGTTTTGCCACATTTATCTCGACTGAGACCTTCTAGCTTCTGATTGGTTAGTTCATGAACTGGGGCTTCACAACGAGGAAGTTGTGTATGGGCGGGGCAAATGAAGTGTGAAGACGAGTTTACAGTAGATGTTGCTAAGCCAGTCCTCCATCTCTAGCTTGCTGCTTCTTCTAGTTAATGAACCACTATCACATAACAAACCTACCGGAGGGTCGCTGGTTCGAGTCCCCGTCTGAGCGCATGCTTTCCCTGGGCAAGACACGTAACCCCCGCTGCCTAAGTGTGAATGTGGTTGGAGGGGCTGTAGGTGCGGATTGGCAGCCACGCTTCCATCAGACCCCCCCAGGGCAGCTGTGGCTACATTGAGCTGTGAATTAATAGTGCACAAAACTGTAAAGCGTCTTTCAGCACCATCAAAAGTCCTATATAAGTGGAAGGAATTACATGCTGGCATTTGTGGTGTGGGGTGACTGCATATGCCAAGACAATTATTATTGTGTATAACATTGTATATTGTATATAGATAAAGAAAACAAACATTTATTCATTTTATGGAAATTTCAAACAGAGGAATTCAAGGATTATACTCCTAGATTAATATTCAAGGTGAACGGGCCGTAGTGCATCTAAATACCATCATCATGAATTCATTGTTGGTAGAGCTTCAGAAGTGACTGTTAAAGATTTTCTTTGTTTGATTGGAGCCTTTCAGCCTCCAGCAGACTGCTGTTCCAGCTTGGGACTGCAGCACCTCCATCCATCCATCTATTTTCTTCCGATTATCCGAGGCCGGGTCGTGGGGGCAGAGAAGCCCAGACCTCCTGCAGCACCTTACGTTTAAATATTCCTGCTCTCTCCTTTCACTTTGGACTGCGCTGTATTATTCGTTACGCTCCTCGGTCCACCATCAATGCAGAAATTCTTTGGTATAATTTCTCCTCTTTATTTATTTCTCTTCTCAGGCTGGAAAAGCAAATTTACTCAAGTGTGACTTGGACATAACAGCTTATTGTGTACTGCACAGAAAGTGTGAAGTGTTTATTCTTCCTCTGTATCTGAAAATCAGACAGAAGATCTGCAGGCGATGCGGGGCTACACACACACACACACACACACACACACACACACACAGAGAAAAGCCTGCATCTATGCATTATTAAAACACTGTTAAACCTACATCACACACACACACGAGCCCTCATCTGCTGGGCTTTGTCGCCATGGTGATGAGTGTATGGCTGACTTGAGAGCAGCTGGTGGAGTCAAAGAGGAGGCCGCGCTGCAGCAGCGAAACCTGGAATCACGTCAGACTCGAGGCGCACGTGGGGTGTATCGATCCTTGTATTGATTGCACAAACGTGTCTTTATTTTTCAATTCATTTGAGTTTCCCTAAAACGAATTAGCGATGTGAGCGTTAACACCGCAGACAGCGTGACATCTGTTTCTGCCGCGCTCACGTGGACGAGCGTGCCGGGGCAGGTCTGCTTGGCAGACATGTTTGATTACAGACTTCCTACAACCAAACGTCGAGGCCTTTCCATCATTCCAGGCTTACTGACTCACTGTTTTCAAGGACTTTCTTCTCTCCCACATCTGCACTCTGCTCTGAATTCAGCATTGTTTGTACTCAGAAACTGTGTATTATGTGGGCAGAGCTTCATTTTAAGAAGAATGGGGCACCAGGATGTTCCAGAAATTATATTTAACTCCAAGTGATAGAAAGACACATGAATGTGAATCAGATGGAATAAATAGATGAAAAATAAATGAAAGCAACAGAAAAATGCAGCTTGGAAAAGAACAAGCATCAGATCGGTCCTTTGGTTTGCTGCAGGTTCCTAATTTGCTAATTGTTAGTTAATAAAGTACAAAAATCAGTCTTTTCACAATTTCTGTCAGAATTAATTTGATGGATTTTATATCTGATTAATCAGATTTTAAAAAACTCTGCACGAGACATCCTAACAAAATGAGAGTTTACCAAATTTCAAAGAAAATGTGGAAGTTTTTTAACAACTGATGTTTTTATCTGTAGTACATTAATAACTGGAATAGATGAACAACAAAGCAGACAGTGAATGAACGGACATCCACACAGGCCGAATAGATGAAGACTCCGGCTCTAATAACTCATATTTGTTGTATTGAATAATATAAGCCTGAATAACTACATATGTGGGGTAATGCAAACGGACCATGTGAGTATGATTTGAAGCTTTAAACGTTGTTTATTTTACAACAGTGAGTTACACAGCTGTGTGAGATGGTTACAAATCTTTCCTGTCTGTGTGTTTCACACACACCTGCTGCTCTTTCAGACCGTTGAGCTTTGTTTTCTACTAAAACACTCGCTTTCTTTCCTCGCAGTTTAACCGAAAATGATTCATGATTTTTTCTTTCAGCGTCGAATATTTGATGGCTGTTGGAGGCGGACACGTCTCAATCTTGGCTGTCAGAGTCGCGCATTTAACAGATACAACTTTGATCTTTGGATTATTCCTTTAACTTTAGTCTAGACAGAAAATGCAGATATGCTATCAGTAACTGAGCACGAGATAAACTGGCAGGTGCGCAATACACGCACTTTGTAAGGCTATTTTGTACTGCTAGCGCCACCCTGAGGCCGAACCCTTTAACTGCTTTGATTTCATTCATAAAACAGTTGAATATGAATTGATACGAGCACTTATTGCAAAGATCTGCTCCGAGTCCTGCCTGAACAAACTTTTCACATTCAGCTGATTGAGCAGTTTAAGCTCTGATTAACTCACCATCACTTCAGGGGCTCAAAGCCTACAAACACATTTCCATTGTTATTTTTACTCTTTTCCAGCTACACACACATACACACACACACACACGATTAAAATACAAATACCGATTTGCAAACTGCTGCATTCTTTTATTAACATTTTACAGCGTACGACGATCTTCAATTCTCGCCACACACACACACACACACACACCGCCTTCCGTGCAGTCACAAAACATAAAAATATTCACTTTCCATCATGTGTTAGTCAATTCATTGCACATAAAATATATACTTTAAGATCCACCATCATCTGTCCTGTTACACCTCATGAAAAAACTTTGTTGTATTGTTCAAAATGACCATGAGGTCATCGTCCATGACAGATACAGTTTAACTGAAGGCTGACACATAAAACAGGAAGAAGGTACAGACGTCGAGCGTTTAAGGTTCAGGGAAATAAAGCCGAGCGCACACACACACACACATACACACACACACACAGAGAAGTGCAGCTTACAGTTTAGTGTTACAATCTTCTTTATTTACAGACACGTGACTTTACATTTGACTTTTCTGTATTACGACTACAGCAAGACTCGACTGTACAGCCCACAGGAAGCAGCAGAGGAAACACACACGCAGAAAAAATAAACAAAAACAAGAAAATAAATTTTTTATAAAGATACGCACCCCTCCCCCTTCATTAACATATTCTTCACACTTGTAGTGGAGTCCCATCTAGTAACATTTCTCAACAAAAAGACAGATAATTAGGAGAAAAGAGTCGACAAAACTAATTTAGGTGACACACTCCTGCTAGAATTACATCTATGCAACTTCAGAGACGAGATCGAAATCACGGTTGCGTACGGTTCCTCCTCTCGTGCGTCACAGGTCACGATTCGTTAATTCCAGCCCAGATAATCGACTGTGAAGGCATCACACACACACACACACACACACACACACACACACACTGCAGGCTTCTAGCTGTCAGACTGGAGCATCTCCTCAATCTCTTGATCCCACTGGTCACCTTTGTGGTCCGACTCAGTCACCACCTCATACTCCTGAAGTTCTTGCTGCAGCTCCTTCTCCCAATCTGCCGACTCCTCTGTAAAAGGAAGGAAAAGTTCTAAGCAAAGCACATCTTACAGTACAGTGAACACTTTTAATCTTAAAGAAGAATAAAAACGCTTTCAAAGCCAACCGTCTGGAGAAGGAAGGCTGTCCTTCTTGTCCAGCACCAGCTGCTCCATCTCCTTCCTCAGGTCCTCCTGGTTGATGGCTGTCGAGTCAAAAGCGTCGCTAACGAACTCGGACACTCCAGGACTTGTTGAAATCTCCTCCTCTTCCTCCTGAGGCGGCTACGAGGAAAACAGACAGGAGAGAAAAGGGCAGCTGACTCTTCTTCTAGAAAGATGGTTGGAAAGGTTCAAGCCGTGCAGAGTTTTTACCTTCTGTTTGTCACTGATGGAGACGGGTGGAGTTTTTGGTCTGACGTTGTCTGCAAAGAAATAACAGTGTTATTGCTACAGTGCAGCCAAAGAGCTACTCAAACAGTGCAGGACAGAATGTCGTTACCAGAATATTAAAGAGACCCGAGAAAAAAAAACGTGTTTTAGCATTAAAAAAAAAAAAGTTTTTAAATTTTTAATGGGAGTTTCAGTTTAATAAAGAGACAAAATATCAACCAAAAATCCAGATAAACACATGAAAAAGGTTATAAATTGATTTGCATGTCATTGAATGAAATAAGTGTTTGATCCACAACAATCCAGCCACAATTCTGGCTCCAGACCGACTTTGTGTCCATGTTGCACACAGATTACAATCAATAACAGATACTCGTGATCTCAACAGAATCCACTTCTTCCATTCCAACCAAGACTGCAGACCTGCACGAGGCTGGGGTGGGCTACAAGACCCTCAGCAGGAGGCCTGGTGAGAAGATGGCAACTGTTGGTGTGATTATTAGGAAACTAAAGAAAAATAAACACTGTTGCCAACTCCTCAGTAAGGAAAATAACTATAGGCTGTGCTAAAAGTAGCTAGATTGGCATCATCACCTAATTTGCATAAATGGTTATTTGCATGTAGTTGCAACTGTGGCTGTAGGAGAGAGAAATAATATCTTTGGAGAGACTCTATACAGTGGAGGATTTCAGGTTTCCAAAAGTCTTCAAAAGTCCCAAAATTTGTCACTAGTTGCTTTTTGGGGGGAAAAGTTGCTGGGGGGGGGGGGTGGGGATAAATCTAGCAACAAAGTTGCTAGATTGGCAACAGTACTGCTTTAACGGAACATAAAATGCTATAACCCCATGTGCTCCTGTGTGATTGGCTGCATGTTGTGCCCTTCAGTCCTGCCCCTGTCCACGGGTTTGTGAGCAGAGCGAGAGCCGGCGGTGACACCCATCCCTGCTGTGACACCCATCCCTGCTGTGACACCCATCCCTGCTGTGACACCCATCCCTGCTGTGACACCCATCCCTGCTCCACACGTTTCCTCACGAGAGCAGCGCGATGTCTCTTTGTGCGCGCAAAAAGCGATTACAATTTCACTTTATCCAGAATTCACACACGTTTCAGACATTGAACGGACAATATTAAAATTTTGCTTCATCTTCAAGGATTTCCAGGACCCGTATGAACCCTGGGTAAAGGACGACTTCACCACATCGAGGGGCCATCCATAAAGTCACGGATGAGAACCTCCTTCCTTCAGCTCCAACGAGGGTCACGTATGGGTCTTCTAAAGAAGCAGCTTTCACTGTATGGACTTTAATAAAGCCGTGACCACAGAGCGCCGCGGTTCTCTGTAGGTGGTCGTTTTGGTTCTAAACACATTGTAGTGTCGCCTGTTTGTATAATTAAAGGCTTTGATTTCTGTCCACTGCAAACATCCAGAGGCCATTAAAGGTGATGAACAGTTCCAAAAAAGCTGAGTTGTGCAAAATGTAAATATGAACATGAAGCAAGTCTTTGCAAATCTCATATTTGAAAACATTTGGCACATCGTGAAACAGAAAACAGAAGAAAGGCGGCTCAGGAGTGTTGATCTGACAACAGGGGGACACCATTCAGCCCCCGAGGGGACGCAGTGGTGAACTTGGCCTGTCCAAACTTTTTTGAGACAGAAGACTTTTTTTTTTTTTTTTAACAGTACATTTTCTCAGCTTAAACACTCGATATGTTTTCTATGTCCTACTGTGAAAATAAAATGGGTTTATGAGATTTGTAAATGACTGCATTCAGTTTTTATTTAGATTTTACACAGTGTCCACAGTGGAACTGAGGTTTTAAATCCTGGACCCGGGACACCAAAATGTTCGCTTGCAGGTTTCGACCTGCAGCTGCCATCACAGCTAAAAACTCAGACCTGTTAAGACGATGTCTTCAGGTGAAGCGCTGCCCCCTTTGTCCCCCCCGCTGTCCTTCTGCTGCTGCTGGGCTGCCAGGGCTGTGAGCTGAGCCGACTGCTTGATCAGAGACACCCGGTAGAAATAGTTCCTCCAAAACATCTCCTCCTTCACACTGTCAAACACATCAAACATTTTTAAATATCAGACACACACAGACACACACAGACACACACACACACACACAGTGCTTTTATCTAACATTCAAACACACACACACACACACACACAGTGCTTTTATCTATCACACACACTGCAGTGGATGCAGTGGCAGCAACTCAGGTTCAGTATCTTGCCCAAGGATATATGACACATGGACAGGTGGAACAGCTCTACCACCTGAGCTACAGCCACCCTCCAATAGCAACTGAATGAATGCAATATTAATGCAGATCTTTTCTCCTTAGAGACATGTACAAAGCTGGCAGGTACCCAAGTGCCAAATTTGCAGTGGCACATGCAGGTGAAAACCATGTGTGCAATAAATGTAATAATTGCATCTGTGTTCACATGCTTATTGTTAGGCCAGTCCATTAAATGGGTTCATGTGTGCCTGCTAAACATTAGTGAGATGTGGTAAAATGCTTGTTTGCTGCTGGTTAATGAGGCCATTTCCTTTGTTGGCCAGGGCCTGGCTCATCACAGCGGCACAATGACACAACAAAGGCGGACTTATGTAACCACCACAAGCCCGTCTTTCAGCCCAGTTCCAGCTGAAGCCCAGAAGGCTGCTTAATGGCAGCATTCATCCGCAGAGAGAATACACTCAATCCTCCCAATACAAAGGATTTATATCTAGAATAGAACTCTGCAAATCAAAATATATCGCTAAACAATGCTAAATAAAGAAGAGGTTTGCACCAGTATTTAGACCTAAAATATTTTGTACCAAGCTGAAAACAGAGCCTATGGGTCTCCACCAAGGAACTAACCAAGAAGCACAGAAAACAGAAAGTAGGCCAGCTCCCAAAACACACAAGGGAAGTCATTCCATCTCCCCTGTAACGTGGTGCTGCGGGGTGAGGTTTCACTTTTGAGACAAGTGCCTGAACTCTGATGATTTTTGAAGTGCTTTGCCAAACATTACCAGCAGCTATTTCCTTAGAGAATTGATGCTGAATTGATTGCTGAAAAGGCAAGCTAGCCACAACAAGTTGTCCCTTACAAGAGATTAATCTTCCCGTCTTATCCACTGATACCAAAAATATGGGCATGCATACAAAAGGCATCCATGGAATGCAAACAAGACCTAAAGATTTCCACTTGACTTCACAAAACCAGCAGAAATGAGATAAATGAGATGAGCTGGTGCAAAACAAGGGAAAAAAGACAAAAATTGGAGAATGAGTTACAAGGTTTTAGTTGGTTGCACAAAAAAAATTACAATGGTGTTTTCATTTGTAATCCAATTTTTCTGCAAAAAAATTGAACTGCAACCTTCTACAGTGATTCAGGAAATATTTTCACCATAGGACTATGTTTGTTTATTCTGCCAGGAACCAACTCCCACGCCTCTTCGACAGCAAAGTTGTACAAAATTCCAAAGGTTAGAAAAGGTTGATGCAATAAGATGAGGCCCAGTCACCAAGTCTATTTCTACTAGGTTTCATTAATGAACCAATAAGATATGGAAATAGTTATTATGTTCGGTTTGCTATCGCAGCTCATTATCTTGCAATAACAGACTGAAAAACGGAACAATAACGAGGTGCTGGGGGAACTAAAATGTCTATGCTTAAAGGGGACCTATTATGATAATTTCCAGCTCTATATTATTAAACTGGGACTACACGTGAGTAATATTTAATATGAAAATCTGAAACCAGAATTTCTGCTAGTGTATTGCATATCTCAAAGCTTAAAAACTGACCCACCACCAGGTCTAAGCAGCAACGTTTTTTCAAAAGCTGAAACCCTTAAGTTATCTAATGTTGACTGCTGCAACTCATGCACAGATAAAGTTGATATCTATACACTTATGCCCTATAATTTACAATAGGGTAAATCCTTCATTGCTCCACTGAACCAGGTTAAACATAATTTGGTGCTCTGTTGCTGGTACAGCCAATGACACTTTCTCTTCATGCTGTAAGTGGGAACCAAAGCTCCCCATTTGTCTGCAGCCCTGTTCCGGTTTCTTCAACATGATAATTACAATGTGTGGCTAGAGATACATTACATCAAGCACAGCATTAAACAAAAACCTTTTGAAAATAACTAATGCAGAAACAGATTCCTGTGGTCATTTAGAAGTGGTTTCTTCACATAGTTTGCCCAGCAGAGTGGCTCTGACTGTGTGGTTTACAATACGTTCAGTACTGTCTGCAGCAAGGAAAAAAAATAAGTATTAAAGGTGTGTCCACGCTGGATGTGATTTGCAGCAGCAGGGCGATCAGAGACCGTTAAAGGAAATCATATCCAGAGACTTCAAGCAACTACGGGCAAAATAACTGCTGGAGAAGCAAAGTAGGCAGGACCTGAGAAACTTTACTCAACTTTCACGAGAGTGACTGAAGCAACTCCCAACGAGAGTGAAGAATACTATTGATTGACATATGAATTTGTAGTAAATATATTAGAATGTTACCTAGGCAACCAGAGCCTGGAATGACTGTTAGCATACAGCCATCAGCTTCAAAGTAACATGCAGCAAGTAACACTCACACAATTCCTGTGTGTATGTAGCTAAAGGATAAGCAAGCAGAAGCAGACTGTGGTGCAGAGTCAAGAGTTCAATGTAAGCTGTGAAACACAAACGCATACATAAAATACTAGCTGATATTTCAATATCACAACATTTTAATCTCTAACAACTGGATTAGGCCTCATCCCCAAAAATGCAGTATCAAATGTTGTTTACCAATAACACAATATCCATAAGAAAACATGCCTAGCGAACAACTGGAGCATTGTGCTGGGCTGCACCTAAAACACACATGTAGAAAACTAGTTTCTTGTTCTTCTCATTCATAGCCTCTCTAAAAAATGAAAGTGAAGGTGTAACACCTGCCAACAAAAAGCTGCAGCGGGCATGAGGGTAAAAGGCAGAACAAAGTGTGAGCTCAGTCCTGGCACAGAGCTGCAGTAATCTCTCCATATCATCTGCTTGGATCATAACTGACACAACTATGTCTGTGCTGGTCCTTTCAGTAAAGCTGAAAGTGAAACAAGTTTTACACCAGGCAGTGATCGAAACCAAGTCATAGCTGCAAAAGCAGTTATTCTGCCTGTTCTAATGTATCACTTTAGATTTTGTTTCTAGTAATACATGAAAGTATATTTTACTTTCATTTCGTATACTGGAATGGTACAGCAGTAAAAACAGATAACGAAGGTAGAAACAGTCCTCTTCCTATAGCTAGATTGTGCCTTTAGAGGTCCAGACTTCTTAGATCAAACTACCCATTATTCAGTCTATTTTTTCCAGCTCCTGCAGGAACTCTGTTCTGTGTCCATGGAGCAAAGTGCTGGCTGCTGGCAAAGACTATGCTGCTCCATAAACTCCAGTGACAACTGCATAAGAAGCGAGCTTTGTCTTGTCTTTTGGAACAGAAGAGTAGTACAAGTACTGCACAAGCAGGGGAGTCCATACTGCTTTGTTTTGTGACAACAAAGTATGAAGCTTGTATGATGGTCTGCAGGTCCCTGTAGGCCACAGCCAAAACCTGGAGCACCCATCTGAGCTCCAGAACAGTAAAACTGACTCTTAATGTCCTAAGCTTTGTTTCTACAGCAAAGCTAGCAGAGTTAGACTTTCAAATCAGCTGGGCCAAAAGTTTCTCAGGTAATTACTAAAATTAAACAAAAGAGTGGGATTCAACAAAGTGTAATTCTTGATGACAGACCTGTAGGTTTCACAGACCATGGTATTAAATATATACACTGCTGTCTCACTTAAATATTTCAGATCAAATAAAATTTAATTTTAGACAAAGATAACCCAAGTAAATAAAAGATGCACTTATAAATGATATTTCATTTATTAAGGGAAACAAACTATCCAAACCTATGTGGAAAAAATTAACTCCCCACTTTAAATCATGAATTGATTAACGACATTATATTTGGACAGCAGAGTTCAATGTCACTAGCCACACCAGGCCTGATTGTGTAGCTAAACATGTGATGACATCAGTTATCCACATGACTACCTGCATACAAATCACTTCACATCTCTGCCAATGTGATGCTGCGATTCATGTCTGTCCACTCGCAGCACGAGTCTTCTGGTGACAGAAGAAGCTCCAGCGCCAAGATGCACACGCATATCAATCATGCTTTACCTTACTGATATAATCTACACCTTTCTCTGTAAATATGTTTTAACCAAAACTCCTCAAGTGGAACAGTTTTAGCTACACCTGGTTCAAATTCACTGAAGAAATGCTGTTATTGCATTTTAGGAAATAAAATGTTTATTTTATTATTTAAAAAATTAATTGAATTCTTTGTTTATTTACATTTTTTAATGTATTTCTAATATTGTATAAAAAAAAAGGCTTAAGTGGTTCAATGAGAAATGTCCAGAATGTGCGCATTTTTTTATCCGATTAATCGTCACACTAATCGATAGATTAATCAATTATATGTTGCTCTAGGGCTGCAGCTAAGATGGTCAAAATCATACAAAGCATGGGAAACTTCTAAAAATGTTGAAGAAAAGCTGCGGTCACAAGCCACACTCACTGCAAATACCTCAAACAACAAAAGGCACCCCCAAAATTGAACTGGTTTTAAACCTCTGACACGCATGACAAAAGCTGCCAAACACAGTGCTAACTGCTGCAGGGCTGCTGCGAGTTTCTGTTCAATTGTCCACCTCATGAATCAGAGGGAGGGTGATAACAGTTAAGTGTTTACAGTCGAAGCGACAGTAGCGATAACATCAGTATGCACATTGTGAACAGGCTTATCATACACTGTTGAACTCGCTCTAAGAAACAGCAAAGAGCAGCAGAAGCAGGTTCCTAAGCTTCCTCATAGACCGACTAGCCATTTTATTTCGGTTAACAAGCCCCCCCCCGAAAATGAAAACAAAATATAAACAAAACAAAGCTGTAATTAAATAGGTTTCTTGTTTTTTTCTTATTTCAAGCTCCATTACTGCAGATTGACACTACATTTACAATCAGAGCCACAATCCACCATAATTAAAATAATACATGTGAAGGTAACAAAGTCATATAAAGGACAGAAAAACAAATGGCAGCAACTTAACAAGGTGAAAAGGCGGAACGGGAGGAGGAAATGTGGGTCACGTATGTGCCAGAGTTGAGCGACGACTCCTAGCACAGATGACTCCTAGCTTAGATGAATCCTAGCATAGATGACTGCTAGCACAGATGACTCCTAGCACAGATGACTCCTAGCACAGATGACTCCTAGCACAGATGACTCCTAGCATAGATGACTCCTAGCATAGATGACTCCTAGCATAGATGACTCCAAGGACAGATGACTTCTAGCATAGATGACTCCACGGACAGTTAACTTCTAGCATAGATGACTCCTAGCATAGATGACTCCTAGCATAGATGACTCGTAGCATAGATGACTCCAAGGATAGATGACTCTTAGCACAGATGACTTCTAGCATAGATGACTCCTAGCATAGATGACTCCTAGCATAGATGACTCCAAGGACAGATGACTTCTAGCATAGATGACTCCAAGGACAGATGACTCCTAGCACAGATGACTCCTAGCATAGATGACTTCAAGCATAGATGACTCCACGGACAGTTAACTTCTAGCATAGATGACTCCTAGCATAGATGACTCCTAGCATAGATGACTCCACGGACAGTTAACTTCTAG
>VUQJ01023896.1:0-11258 GCA_015108635.1 Andinoacara biseriatus
GTTAGCAGAGTATAATTAGGTAGGTATCTCAAAATATGCCAAAATATGACTTAGGCAATTATGCTATTAGGCTGACGATATGTCGGACTGAGCAAAACACTAATATCACGATTGCAGCTGGTTCAAATTGCTGCTGCTAGACTCCTGACTCGTAAATAGAAGTACGATCATTTTGTGCCCATGGTTGCACTGGCTTCCTGTGAAGCACAGGATCAGTTTCAAAATGTTGTTGCTCACATGTAAGTGCTTACATGTACTCACTCCAAGTTACAATTTCACAGTCCTTTATGTCCATTGACCATCAGTTTGAATGCTATTGAGCTAAATCCAGTTCTCCCTCAGTTTTATCCCACATTATTTCATTCATAATTGACCAATGACGTAATCATCAGTGCTAAACACAAACATGTGATTTGTATATACACTCAGTCCTTTTCCTCCCTCCTCCGTCCCTCTGGTATGAAAGTAGATCCAGGCAGTAAAGGGATCCAAATATTGTAATAGGCACTTAAATGGGGTCTAGTGTAGCCCACAGCTGCTGCCTTCTTCTAATCTATGCTGCCGCCACCCCTCCTCTTCCTCTTTCCAGCCTTGAGCCCTTTCAGGCCATCCTGCTGCTGGTGGTTGGTCTTCCTCCCTCAGGGCACACAGGGCTGTTAGGCCACCATTAGTCCTACTAATGGGCCTGACAACTGCACCACATCCTCAGCATTTAGACCTCGTCTGTCTGAGATATGGATATCGACCACTTCTCAATGGAACTGGAGAGTATAGGGCCAGAGGGTGGAAGTCGATTTTGTATATACATATAAATGTGTGTTATGTGCACACACAAAAACAAACTAAGGCTTATTAACCCTTAGCTTCAAGTATGTCTTCACCTTAAAATTTGACTGTATGTGAAATTTTGCAAACTTTATGTCCCTATAAGGAAATCTAGCTTCCATAATAATTTGTGATGACATGATTTCTTTTTTAAAATTTGTGAACAGTAGAAAAAAAGTCTTGCCTGAACCACCCGTGACCTTCTTTTAAGTACATGTGTCTTTTTATGTCAATGTGTTATAGATTGCCTTTACAGACCATTGTGGGCGTGTGTCTCGGTCTTGCTGTGTCTTTGCATGTGCACTACATTAATGTGCACATCAGATTGTCTCCTGTTCCCTGCCAGTCTGCCTGCTCTTTGTTTCTTTTGATGGTGTTGAGATCCATTTTTGAAATTCCGATATGATTAACTTCTGAATAAATAATTCAATCCTAAGGACTTCTGAGTGTCTCAATCACACACTGAAATCTGCCAAACCTTCATTATAGCATAAAATAGTCATTGCGGTGAGCTAAATTTTACTCTAACAAGCTCTGGTACTCATTTGCAGAGAAAAATATCTACATTAGAGGTCTGATCCAGAATTCTTTACTTCTTTGATGTACAAGATCTGTCTCCCAGTGTGAGGAGTTAAGTAGGTGTAAGAACACAACTCTAGCACAAAGGGACTCATCAGAGAAGCTGATTTAAAGCAGAGCTGAAAGAATTACAGCTGTTTGAAAAGGCAAGATTGTCTCAAGGATGACTACTTTTTTTTGTCTCATACATATAACTTGTGGAGGCTGATTGGAGTTTAGTTTTAATTTAAAAAAAAAACTCCCCTAATAACCTGTTAATCACACACAAATACAATTCAAGAAGTACACGCAAACATTACTGCTTCCTGTACTTTTAATTGTTATCAAATGCTTGATCTTATTTGTCAACGTAGAGTTCAAGAAATGCAGCTCAACAATGCCAGGGATGATTGTGACAGCCACAGATAGTCTTGTTTTCCTCTTGGCCTTACAGTAGGAGCAAAGGACCTGCAGGAGTGGAAACTCCAAGCAGGCAATAGTATCGCAGCACTACCTGAGCAAGCATGAGAGAATTGTGCAAATCTTTTCATTATTATAATTTTCATTATTATAATTCTATAAATGATAAGAAGTCATCTAAAGTATGGTATTTTGGCAGAAATTGCAACAAACTAATAATCTTAATGTACACTAATTCCAGAGGCAGCTCAGACAGCCTGGCAAACAGTGGCCCTAATGGTGAGCTTCACCTGTCTCACTTGATTAGTTTCACACGCCCACTACACGAGCCTCAGAGGAAGCATTTAGCAGTGCCTTGACATGTCAGTCAGAATAAAAGTGCCTAACCTACATAATGCAAATGTAACAGAACAACCTATTTCACCTACTCAGTCTCGTAGGCAGTACTCAATATCACTGATACTATGGGTGTCCTTCACATAAAGGAAGGTTGTTTGCTGGCGAAAAGGTTTCATACTGTTTGTGATCGCTTTTAGTTTATTACCACTACGTGTAAACACTGTTAGAAATTATGTTTTTATCACTGTGAAAACATTGGGATTTTTCAGGAGTTAGTGTGTAAATTAGCCAAGTATTGCACCTACATCAACATATACTATTCTATGATGCACGTACACTGGAAAAGTACGCAGAAAGTCGTAAGTAAATGTATTTAACTGCTTACTCCCACTGCGCAGCAGTAAGCAGTATAACTGCAAATTGCACATCCAACAACATGGAAACCCTGAAGATGTGCTCAAAAACTACTTAGTCTAAAACATTTAGAGCAATACATTTTAAACGAATCTAATCTATATCTACAAATCGCCACCATGCAGTAGCCTCTGGCCAAAGAAAGCCTAAGATACACTTTCTGTTATTATGAAATGACGGCTTTGCAGGTTAAACAGGATTTTTCGATTGATTGCTGCGTTTGCGTAATACCCCAAAAGTTCTCACCTGCAGCCTCCGTCTTCGGATGATCCCTGAATCATCCATACCGCGTGTCGGACGGGGGGGTCACACCTGTCGGCGGGTCTCGTGGCTCCCGTGGTTTCCAGGTGAAAGGACGAGAAGAGAGTCCACTCTCGCGCGGCTTTCAGCGAGCCAGCACGACCTGACGATTTAATGCTAAACGCTTGGCGGAGTGTCTGCAGCTGTTAACATCACTTTCCAGAGAAAAGCATGGTATCCGCAAATATGTGGCCCTATTGAGGTCAGTATGAGAAATACCAAAAAGCCTATATATAAACACACATATATAAAAGCATTTTGTCTCGTGTTACAAGCAAAAAACTACACTGGGCTTAGACCAAATTACAAAAAGTGCCGCTCCTGTGCTCGACTCCAGCAGACATCCCATGCTGGCTGACACTGACAGAGACTACTGACAAGGCTCTTCTGTGAAATGCTGAATAAGCAAGAGGCTGCACGGTGGGATCAGCGTGCTTTGCATGAACTTAAGTCCAGCTGGAAGATAGCGAAGAAACCCCTCAAAGAGTCCAGACTGTCAGACCGAGGATTATCACAGCGAAGATTAGATAAAGCAAAGTTTGCGCACATCTTCACTCTCAAGTAGCCAGTGAGCCACGGTCCGAGATTTAAAAAAACAAAAAACAAAAAACATTTTCACCCAAAATAAATTAGGTCACCTAATATCACCATTTTACACGCTTCTGTCACAATGATCCTCCGCTGGTCTAAAACCCCGTTAAAGAAGTCCACAAGCAGCCAAGTCACATACATCTATGCGCTGAGAAGGCACCGCTGCGTGCAGGTACACAGAGTTCACTGCTTGCGTACTGTACATCACTACCGCAAATCTCGATCTTATCACACATCCAGACATCAGAGTATATGTGAATTTAAAAAAAAAAAAGGCACGATCAACGAGAAGCGCCTCTACACGTTCATCTGGATAAACATACAAACACAACGGCAGTGAAAAAAAGGCTGATCGCTTCTCGTTTTCGTCCTCTGGGACACAAATTCGTCCGTCTTCGGGTATACGATGTGTTTACTCTGTTCTTCTCGGGTGTAGCACCGCTTTTCCTGTGAAAAAACGATGTGTGGTTGCTTCACAGTCTTCGCTCCATCCTCGGCTCCATCCACCCACTTCCTACTACCAAACGACGTTTAACCCCTCAGCGACCGAAGACTGCGAGAGAGGCTGTAGCTGTGTGAGCTGAGATGCGTGTTTTTCTGTTCCTTATTCTGGTAACAGCAGGGGGCTTTAGGTGGGAACTGTGCAGGAGGAAAGTGGAGGAAAAAGATGTGTCTAAGAAGATTTCTGTAAAAAATGGAAGGCTTGTAGAGTGAAGCTGGGGGACATGGCGTACTTGTTTCTTTACTGTCCCCTGGCCTCCTTCTATGAATAGCTGTTGAATATTTTTATATATTGAACAACTAATTCAGTAAACCAACCTATTGTCTCAGTCCTAATCTAGTTCAAAAGTATTAAATTGCATACAGTAGTGGTTGTATTTTATCCATATTACTCGCTCCAATTTGAAAACATGCTGTCAAATCAATGACTGGTATCTGAAAAGGTCTGCATGAAAATCAATCAGTGCCTCCCACCCAGAACCTCAAAATCTCAAAATGGGTTTTATTCTACAATAACTTTAGTTTATTTCGAAGAAGCGCGATGTTGATGCTCAGTTTTGGTTACGGAGAAACAAATTCATGCTGAAGAAAATCTTTTTGGCTTTAGATAGTCACACTTCGAGTTGGTGTCAAACCGATTTGGCTACATTTTTAACAGAGTTGTTTTATACCTGAAAAGTCAAAATAGCTACTTTACACCTGTAATCACGAGTGGTGACGAATGCTGAACCCTATGAACCCTAAGAATTTTGAGGCCCCGTAATGCAGAAAATTTTCATACTGTAAAGTTAAAATTATATGCCTTTGTTAAATTAATTAATATAAAGGATGGGCTGATCCTCGGGGGGCATTTGTTTGATTTTATATGGACTGACCCTAAATGGTTTTGATGGTTCCTTCAAACCTGAACTCTCATCTAAAACAAATACCCACCACTTTTGCATAATGTTTGCATTCAAGGTTATGAAGTTACCTCTAAGTTTAAGATTCACCATTGTTGTTTGTAATTGGCGCCTTCCAACAGACTGCTGTCATGCCTGCTATTGTAATTCCTATGAAAAATGGCATCAAGCATTATGCATTATTCAACATTCACACCTGTCACACATGGGATTCATTGGCACGTAACAGTTCACAGCTCCTCATCCTCGAGTTACTTGCACCCCTGATTCACATACTAATGAATGAAGATGAGAAATCTGCACCGCTGTAGTTTTAAAGACAGAGACCTTTTGGGATCCTGGCAGATTAAGAGAAACTGTGTGTTTTCTGTTCAGATATTATCCAAATCAAGTGAACCATGTTATTCCCTGCTGGTTTTGCATACAGATGCGAATGCATCGTCAACAAGAGCACCGCTGAGTGTGTGCCAACACTCGGCTGTTTTTGATTCATAACAGGGGGAAGGAGGAAGGGTGGGGGTCAAAGTGTTGTTACAGTAAAGTTTTCGTTGAACAGACACCGCCAATGCTAAGGCTATGACAATACCTCAACCTTTTCATCGAAACAGCCGAGCTAGAAAATGAAGGCACATCCTAATCAACACTAAAGAAAAATCACTACACAGTAGTAATCACTGACTACAGTGTAGCATTTAGGGGCAAAGTCTGTCACTGTTCACATAATGTGTCTGAATTCTATTACACTGTTAGACATTGTTACAAGAAAGACAGCAAAAAAACACGAGTGTTGGTCAAAGGTGGCTTGCAAAAAGGATCAATGTGGAGAGAGACAAACGCACAGGAGATCGGGCAGCTGGTATGGCTCCAGCTTTGGGAGAGAGGGAGACAAGAGGGAGACTTTAGTGGCTTTTAGCATTGTGGCCTAAATGATCCCTGTCTCTTTGAGCAGACAGAGCTGGCCCTCTAGTCCCTCTCACTGCTGGATTTACTGCTGACAGATATTTCTCAGTTCAATGTCAACACCCCAACCACTCCACTAGCAAAATGTCAGTCTTACTTTGAAGACATAAGGAGAATAACTCCCTCAATTAATGTACAGTATTGTACAAAAGTCACTATTCATTTTACATTTTGCTAGGAAAGTGGGAAATGGCTGCAGTGATTTATTGAAACATGATTGCGCAAATATAAATGGAAATTCAATTCAATTTTATTTATATAGCGCCAAATCACAACAGCAGTCATCTCAAGGCGCTTCATACTGTAAGGTAAAGATCCTACAGTAATAGAGAGAAAACTCCAACAGTCAGACAACCCGCTATGAGCAAGCATTTGGCAACAGTGGGAAGAATAAACTCTCTTTTAACGGGAAGAAACCTCCATCAGAACCAGGCTCAGGCTCAGCCATCTGCCATGAACGGCTGGGGGTGAGGGGAGGAAGACAGGACAAAATACATGCTGTGGAAGAGAGCCAAAGATTAATAATAACTAATAATTAAATGTAGAGCGTATAAACACACAGAGTGAAAAGACGTGAGTGAAGAAGAAACACTAACTATAAGCTGCATCAAAAAGGAAAGTTTTAAGAATAATCTTAAAAATATCGAAGGTGTCTATCTCCTGAATCCAAACTGGGAGCTGGTTTAGCAGAAGAGGGCCTGAAAGCTGAAGGTTCTGCCTCCCATTGTACTTTTAAATACCCTAGGAACCAAGTAAGCCAGCAGTCTGAGAGCAAAGTGCTCAATCGGAAGTCTTTAAGATAAGATGGGGCCTGATTA
The DNA here is from genome assembly GCA_015108635.1 of Andinoacara biseriatus. Lineage (NCBI taxonomy): Eukaryota > Metazoa > Chordata > Actinopteri > Cichliformes > Cichlidae > Andinoacara > Andinoacara biseriatus. The sequence continues at coordinate 6,629 of VUQJ01023896.1, forward strand.
TTCAAGAATTTATATGTGAAGAGAAGGATTTTAAATTTGATTCTAGATTTAACAGGGAGCCAGTGAAGAGAAGCCAGTATGGGAGAAATATGCTCTCTCTTTCTAGTCCCTGTCATTACTTTCACTGCAGGATTTTGGATTAACTGAAAGCTTTTCAGGGGATTTTTAGAATTTTAGTTTTTTGTTTAATATCTGCATATTAAACATATTTGTTTAATTTGTGCATTATAATTAAATGACATATCCTGGTCACAAATGATTCCTCACAGTGTTACTGGAGGCCAAAGTAATGTCATCCAAAGTAAGTATCTTGTTTGCCACCATGTTTCTAAGATTTGTGGGGCTGACTACACTAACTTCAGTTTGATCTGAATTTAGAAGCAGGAAATTAGAGGTCATCCAGGTCTTTATGTCTCAAAGACATTCCTGCAGTTTCAACAACTGGTATGTGTCATCTAGCTTCATGGATAGATAAAGCTGGGTATCTGCATAGCAATGAAAATGTATGCTACGCCTTCTAATAATACTGCCTAAAAAATACATCATAGAAGACAAAAACTAAATTTGTACAGTTCCAACAAGCTTGAAAGGCAATATTTGGTATGACTTTTTTTCTGCAATATACAATATACAGTAGTAGCCTGAACCCTCTTAGGCAGCTTTCTTGTAATTTTTTATATATATATATATATATATATATATATATCCCCAGAGCCTCCACTGTGTTTTATAGGTGGCTGCAGACACTCACTGTTGTATTTCTTTAAAACCTGATACTTTAGTCAAAGGGGGGCTTTCTGTGAAGAGTCTGCATGGGTTACCTCCACGAACTCCGGCTTCCTCTCACAGTCGAAAGCCATATTTCTCATGCAGTTACCACAGAGGATTGGATCCACAGATATGATTTGGCACAGATTTGTGTCTCATCTTGGAAAATTATTCTTGATGTCTTTAAGCTTAGAAAAGCCTAAAGCATAGGTGGAGTGAGCATTTGTCTTTCAGAGGATTTGATCAGCATTAACCTGTAAAGGGGACCACTCCACTTTGGAAATAATTTTAGAGCAGCTTTTAGTCGGTTCTTGTTGAACCTTTTTCACAATGGCATTTGTCATCTACCATCAACTCGGTTTTAATCTACAGACAGTCATTCCTTTAAAAGCTTCTGGCTCTAATATTTGTGATTGTTTTTTTGTTTTTGTTTATTACTGTGTGGTTTTGTGTGTCCATGATGTTTTTAAATTACTGATTTTTATTGTTGGGATCTTCTATACATGTGATTTCAATTGAAAACCTATAGATCTTGATATCAATGATATTTCGTAAACAAATAAGGCTTAACCAGTTCCATTAATGGTATTTTAATTTGGACAATCTGACTTAATCTGATTGAGGCTATTATTACTTTGAATACAACATTTCTGTTATTGTAAGTAGGATTTTTTTTAAGTTATAGACAAATCTTGTTCAATAATAATATGGGGGTCTTGTTAGATGGAACATAGTGCTACATATTAAACATTAATCCAGTTAAGCTGTCACTGGCCTTATCAGCAGGAGGGTATTACAGACTATATCTGACAAAAATGGTCATTGGGATGTCAGCAGGTGAAAAATTATGTTTTAGGGAGTGACCCAGTTATCAGCTTGTCTGACTTCTCCAACGCATTTAGCTTATGCTGCTTTTTTCTTAATAATATTAAATAATGAATGAAGGCACATGAATTTTACATCTTTTTGTTCAATAAATGCTGTGAGGTCTGCGCAGGGGAGGAGGTGGCAATGGCAGAGCTCAGACATGGTGCAGTTTAACAGGCAAATACCTTTTTGTATTGCTGGGTCCAAAAGCTCCCCAAAATGATGTCACACGTTTTCAAAGATGCCCTGAGGGAGGTCACACTGGGTCAGCTTTCAGCAGCCAAAAGCTTGGCAGGGCTGGGGTTTGGAATATGCCTGCCGCTTTTGGGATCCCATTTCCCATCCTGGTAAGCCTGTTTCACAAGAGCCATGTCAGCTCACATCTCTTCATAGACTGCAAGTGCCTCCCCCTGCATTCAAATTTTGTGTGTGTGTGTGTGTGTGTGTGTGTGTAGAGAGAGACAAACTGTAGCATACAGCCATTAGAGGGAATGAATAGTCAAAGTCATAAATCATATTTAGGATATAGAAGGAGTATACAGTAGAGATCAGCTGATTAATTCAGCAACCTCAACGGGACATTTTGCAAATGATCAGAGCTCACTTTTGGCCAATTAATCAGCTATTGGCTTTTTCTTCCCCAAACTACCATTATTATACCGTGTAATAATAGTGTGCAAAAAAAACATGAAAAATATGTTAAAATCAGTGCGGTTCAGTCTAAAAGCCATGCAATAAATACAGTATTTGGAAAACTGAGCACACAACTCATTGTTGTTTTGAAGCTGTGACTTGTGATGTTTTGTATTGTACTGTTATATCGCACACAGGCTGCAATTAATCATTAATATGCAATTGGTCAGCTAATTACTTTCCTAATCAAAAGAAGAAAAAAAACAATTAAACAGAAAAAAAAAAACAGAAAAAACCCACAATCTCCGAGACTGACTTTCTCAAAGGGCAACTTTTGTCTGTCAGGCCAAAACCCAAGAAACTACCACGAGAAAGAAGATTTGAAGCACTGGACTGAATTAATTAAGTAGCAATCTTCCAAAGTCCATACCATATACAGCACCAGTCAAAAGTTTGGACACACGGGAGAGTTTGTCCTATTTTGGTGCCTTCTAAATTATGGCATTTACTGAAATGTGAAAAATTTATTTTTCACAACACTTCTTGCAGTCACGTGAAAAACTAAGCATAACCCATGATTCAGTAGCTTGTAGAACTAAGTTTACCAGGAACGGTGAAGAAAACATTTTCTGTATAAGTTTATCAGAGTCTCACATCATTGTAAATGAGTTTTGACCCACTCTTCTTTACAACATTGAGTCAGTTCATAGAGGTTTGCTGATATTTGTATATGCACAGCACTCCATGTCTGGACTTTGACTGGCCCACTGCAACACCTCGATTCTTTTATTTTTCAGCCATTCTGTTCTAGACTTGCTGCTGTGCTTGGGTTCATTGTCGCGTTGCATGACCCAATTTCAGCTAAGTTTTAGCTGTGAGACAGATGGCCTCATCGGGGCCAAACGAGTTTCTGATCGACTCTGCAAGGTGCCCAGGTCATCACCCTTCCACCTACACCATCATTGTGCTGATATGGTTTTCACAAAATGTGGAGCAGTGCATTATGGTCAAACATCTCCACTCTGGTCTTGTCTGTCCAAAGAACATTGCTGCACAAGTCTTGTGTTTTGTTCAGATGCAACTTTGCATACCTAAGCCGTGCTGCCATGTTCTTATTCAGAGAGAAGTCATTTTCCTGGCAACGCTTCCAAACAAGCCATAATTATTCAGTCGTTTTCTAATGGTACTGTCATGAACTTTAACATTTATCATCCTAACCGAGGCCTGTAGAGTCTGAGATGTAGCTCTTGCATTTTTCTTGCATTTCTCTCTGAGCATTGCACAGACTGACCTTGGGGTGAATTTGAAGGGCATTGTGTTAACAAACTTCAGAAGGTTCCAGATCAGTGAACTGCCAAAACATCTGCTTTTATAGAGTTGCTCACGCTTGCTGATGATGAAGATGGTAGATTTTTTCCCATTTTTTCCCAAGACTACATACAGTACTGGATAAACACACCTTTTCACAACTGTATATAGCGCACACATTTCTGTACTCCCTTTGCTCAGCATCAGCTCTGCCAACTTCTGAAAATCTTTTAACCCCAAACACTCATCTTACATCTCAATTTTATCCTCTTTACCACCTCTCATTGTTCTCTTTTTATGCACTCCCTCGTTTCCACTGATTCTCTTTATCCAATAAATCTACCACATTCATCCATTTCTTTATAAGTCGTACAGCTCCCACATTTTCCTCATTGGCAGCAGTGTCTGTGTATAAGTGGGTCACAGACTACAGCTGTGCTAAAAGCCTAGTCTGGAAAGAGAGCGTCTCTAAATAAAACACCATACAATCTGCAGTCTCGAGGGTGCAGTATCATACACAAACCTACAAAAATAAAAAGAGGGAAGACAAATACTGTGTGTGCATCTTGATTACTTGATTGGCAAAGTCAGCCCTGTCTCTGAAAAATAGGATAATTCCCACTAAATTCAGCGCCACACAAAATTTTGGTTATTATTATTATGATGAGGTAAGTCAGTAGAAGATGAAGTGATCTTATGGGCAGATTATAAGTCAGTTGGCACTTAAATCAGCTCATAAGATGTCCAAAGGATATAAAGTTATTTCAATATTTCTTTGTCTTGTACCATTTCAGAAAGTAGCACCAATGTGGACAACCTGAAGGATTTGAGCTTTCAGATAGCCCATACGAAGACCTTGTTGGCGCTTTAGTTTTCGCAATCATTTTCTAGGGAGGGTCAGCTGATGCAAATTTGAAAACATTATAAACACTACTTATAAATACTTCATAAACACTCCTCTATGCACCTTCCCAGCACTCTGAGAAATAAAATAACTTAAGTCAACAAAGCAGATCAAGGCTACAGGAGGCTAGCCAAGCGTTTTCAGGTTGTT
>VUQJ01023902.1:0-11810 GCA_015108635.1 Andinoacara biseriatus
CGTTGCGCTGCAGGCGGGAACGGTGAGGCAAATGAGTGACAGAAAACGTAAAGCACAAAAAGTGTGTGCAGTTTGTCACACAGTGTGTCTGCTAGCTAAAAGAACAGCTGCTGTGTTTCCTGGGAGAGCAGAGAATGAGCGATAACTTCAGTTAGATGTAGAAAGATGTAAGAAAGAGAAAGGAGAGGAAGAAGAGAGCAGCAGCAGCAGGTCAGCTGATCACAGCCTGCACACAACATAATTTACTGGACCTTCAGTTAGCTTTACGCAAAAACACCTGTTACTAACGTCTTTCAAAGAGGTACTTTTACTTTCTTACTTTGAGTACATTTCAGAGCCTTTACTTTTTACTTTTACTTGAGTAAAGAAGTTAAACCAGTACTTCGACTTTTACCAGAGTATATTTTAACACAAGTACTTGTACTTCTACTTAAGTACAGAATGTCAGTACTTTTGCCAGCTCTGCCGCTGACCATGTGACTTTAACTTGTCCTCTATTTTGGACATGTGATAATCATGGTGACCGTGTAAGAGAATAAGATCCCAGTCACACGGGCTTAGAGACTGGTCTGCAACCATCTGCCAGTCACTGGTCATGAGGGAAAAAATGTGTAATCCTCAACTTGTTGGCGAATGGTTGCTGGAGGTTGCCAGCAGTGGCTGGGAAATCAGCTCCTAAAGCGCCAGCTGCACAGGCGCAGAGATGGGTCAGTGAGCCGCTTACAGCCACTGGTCATTAGGGAAAAATGTGTATTGTGTATGTTGGTATAAACCTACAATTAATCAGTAGCATAATTAAAATTGAAATATAAGCTCCTATTTTGGGTTTATATATGTGAACATCCAACTCCAGATGAGTCACTCGTCACAAGCCTCACTGCGTGTCACTGCATGAGAGACATCGTCAAGCATAAAAACACAGAAGTTACCAGGTTTGTACTTTTAAATGTTTAATTAACATTTAAAAAATGAGTGTTTTTGTGTGATTTGTGTAGTTCCTGACAACGTTGTCACAGTGGTGCACTCAAACTCAGTCTGTGGTGCTCAACGACCTAAAGCCTCGAAGCCGTCGAATCGATGAGACGCGAGAGGATTACCACAGGAACATACGGTAAAATACACACACAAAGGTTCATCGTTCTGCATTTCTGAGGACCCTGGCTGTAACCCAAAGCTTCTAATCAGTCCTCAAATATATTATTGACTAGTTGAGGTGTCCTCATGATGATCATTTAAACCAAAAATTAATCACACCTACAAACACACAACCGCTGAGTCAAGCCTTCATTCAATCCTAATTATTTACATTATGAGGATTTATTTTTTTGTCCTTATAAGCACCCACGGCATTATGTCAGCTGTGCCCCCACAAAATCAGAAATACAAACACACACACACACACACACACCCCACACCCCCAGAGCTCTCGGGGATTAAATGTAAAAGCTTTTCTTATCTTTTTGAAATGCATGTTGTCACGGTAACACAGACTCCAGCTACCATCTGATTGTTCAGCGATGAAAACATTAACAGGTTACTGAGATCTTACAAGAGGAGAAAGCTGTCCTCTGAGTGCATTGTGGGTAGTTTAGTTGGCCTGCGTCTGCTTGTGTGTCACTCAGAGGAAGTGTGGAGCCAGGGGTGGAGGCCCTCCTGCGGTCAGCAGGGGGCAGTCTGCTGCACCTATCGATCTCTCGGTGTCCCCACATCCTCACCGACAGGACGCTGTGGCTGGCCAGCTGCTACAGCAGAAACCTCCGGACGCTCACATACAGGTGAGACTGTTTACCTGTCTGAGTCTTTACCCATCTCTCTACTTACTTGATTGTCTGTCTGTCATCTGTAGGAGTTCTTCAGATCCTCTCGGTCAGGAGGTTCTTTGGGCTCTGGGTGCTGGATGCAGGAGCATCATCAGCCTGCAGGTTGCACCAGCTCACCCCTGGTCAGTGCATACACACACACACACACACACACACACACACACCTCTGTAAAAGCTCTCGTGGTAAAAAAACATACGCATGGCCAAAGTTTCTAATAATGAGGTCAGTCTAGGTACAAGTAATCCTCTAAGCCAAAATCTCAGGCGTCAGACTGCTCTAAACTCTCAGTTTCACAGTTTTTTTCTATTTTCAGCTTTGTATGATGTCATAGAGGGTGTCTGTCCTGAAGCCCCACCCACCAGCTGCTGTGAATCTAATAATGCCCCAGAACTAAAATATGGAGCTGAAATTGAGCAGAATAGGTAAGATGGACAGACACATTTACACCATTTTTCTCTCTCTTCAATATTTCCAGCCAACAGCCGACTCGTTTTGGTAACCGCTGCCTGCAGACGATTGGCCGCTGCTGGCCACACCTCCGCTCTCTCAGCGTGGGCGGAGCTGGTTGTGGGACTCAGGGATTGGTTGTTGTTGGTGAGTTAAAAATAGCTGCTTTCTTCACATACACCCTTACTGATACAAACTGAGTTTGGAATAACTCTGTAAACTTACAATTTGGTTTGGTGTAAAGTTTCTTTTTTAAAAAAAGCATCATATCTTCATCTGTGTGCAGTCCGCAGCTGTGCTCAGCTGCAGGTGTTGGAGTTGGAGCGTATTACCAACCTTGGCCTGCAGGCGGCGACAGAGCTGTGTAAGGCTGGACTGAAGAAGAACCTGCGGACGCTGATCCTGACACACACACCCGTGAGCGGTCAGGCCATCCTGCACTTCCACAGTGAGCCTCAATGACTGACTCTCTGAACGTGTCATAGAAACATGCCGTCATTCATCATGCGATTACTGAAGACTCTTCTGTGTGCCTGTGCAGGCGTGTGCCAGAACATCAGGTCGATTGTGGTCGAGGTGTCAGCATCAGATTACTTTGAAGAGCCGAACACTGAGGAAGCTCAACACCTGTTTGGAGAGATTCTTAGTACACTGAAGGTGAGTTATCATCACGGCTCCATGACTCACTGCCCTCTGACTGGCGGTCAGAAGAAGCAAATGCAAAGCTCTGGACTAGGACATTTTAAATCCCAGGAAATAAACATGTTTCTTTTTTAATACTAACTTCTGCTAAGCCCTGGGCATTTTAAGCAGCACTAAACACAACAAGGAGAAATTCTTACATGTGTTCACAATGTGACATTTTTCTGTCATTCTGATCATTATTAAGGCAAAAAAAACACAATTTATGTTCGTCAACATTAGTGTGACTGTAAGATACATTCACATCCAGCACTGTGTGATCAAAGTATTACGGCCACTGCGTAGTGTAATAACAAAGCACTAAATTATAGCCTACAGTAGTAAAATCTATTCTAGACAGTAGTGTTATCAAATATGCCTGAAATATACAAATCAGACGGGCCAGTCGTAAATAAAACAGGCTCTGAATTGCTATAATTAAGACAAAAACAATTCAGCAACCTCATTATCGGCTTTATGCATATTTATTAAATTATCAGGAACTTGTAACAGTTGGCATAATTTCTTGTAGTCACTTTCAGACTCAGTTTTCAGTAATTTCTACATTCTTCTGTAAGTGCATCAGCACCAACTCTGCATTCGGGCGAGTTTGTATTTTTTTCAGACAGAAAACCTTCTCTCTCGCGCCACAGATGTAGCCTCAACGCTATTTAGGATATAGCAGCGTAACTGTGCAAGCAGCCTACAACAGAACAAAATTATTCACCAAAAGAGGTTGCCTTATAAGTGCAGCCCCACAGTGTCAGACTCAGCAGTTGGAATATGCTTGTGCTAATTCATTAATAGGTTAAATTTTGTTAATGTATTGCACCCCCATCATTACATCACCCGGGAATCGGGCAGTGGTCTCGAGTGGATTTCCTGGGAATCCCATTTTCTTGGAATTAAATCCTACTCTGGACCACTTCATTGGACAGGAAGTTTTTTTTTGGTCTGCCTTAAATCCCAGAGACATAGGACACATTCATGTTTTTATTTTTGTGTCTCTTCAGGTTCTTCAGACACGTCCGGGACTCAGTGACGTCCTGCAGGTTAAAGCAGAAGGTTTCTCCTGACCTCAACGCAAACACAAACAAACAGGTTCTTTTGTACGTGAGAACGTCTAAATCTGTTTTTTCTCCTGAAGCCATGAATCTGTCCCTGAACTAATATATGTGCAATATTTACAAAATGCTGGCCCCAAACTGTTTTTAAAAGAGTTTTTTTTAAAAAAAGGAAGACATTTATCTCTTTATTATTTTTTTAGGAATCCACATATTTAAGGGTTCATTCCAGTTTATTTCAGCTCAGTCATGGAGCACAGTAGCTACTCTACTGACTAGCCAATGTGTGCCGAGCTCTGGGAACACTTGTTTGGATCTCCAGTGTAGCGAGGATATCCATATAGTAGATATTGGATATCCAGTCCACAACCTTTGTTTACAAAAGCAGATACATTTTTAGCCAACTTTCAAAGATGATTTTGAATTTTAGCAAAATAAACATAGTTGGTCAAACATTTTGGACTGCAAGCAGACACCAGAAAGCTTCTAAAAATCTTGTTCTTTGTCTATGGATATAGGTTAACCTTCATCATACATGGTAGCACAAGTTGTTCCCACACCATAACCTTATGCAGTGATTGCCAAGACTAGGGAATCACAATCACCAGCAATGGTTGGGGCCATTGCTGGTGATGGCTTAGAACTAATAGGGTTTGTTTGAAGCTAGAAAATTTCAGAGATTCAGGGAAAAAAAGGAGCCCCAGTGATTTATGACCAAAAATGAATATATAACTAAATGAAATGAATATTAACAATCAACATATGAAACATTACTTTTTGGTCTGCATTATGGTTAACACAGAAATTAACCACCAGAAACAGATATTTTACTACCTCAATATGGGGATATCTGGGGGATATATGGGGACCAAAGCATCTGCAAGATTAGACACAATGGAAGGATAAATGGGAATTATAGCAGGCTGAAATAAACTACAATGATCACTTAATGTTTGAGCTAATACATTATAAAAGTTGAATCCAATCAAAGCATTGTCATCCTTTGGCATCAAATACTGCCATTCTGTCAGATGCCGCTGACATCCTATAGATGCATTAGGTGTCCTTTGGCTTCACTGTCCTGAGACACCTTGATGTAACGGTCCTCTTTTAAAACTACTTATCGCAGGGTTTTTTAAATAGCTTAAAACCTTCCAAAATGAATTAAAGCTGTTAGCAGAATTTGAAGGGGTAAAAAAGCTGATATGCATTTATGTCTAAAACATCCTTTCAACACCTTTTCAAGACCTCTGCAGTTTGCCTTGACATGATGTCAGTCAACTTCTGGGCCACATCCTGACTGATAGCAACTCATTGTTGCCAAATGAGTTCTTGGAGTTTGTCAGAATTTGTTGGTTTTTGTGTGTCAATCTGCTTCGTGAGTTGTGTCCCCGTGTTGTCAGCTTCGCAAGTTCTCAATGGCATTAAGGTCTGGGGAGTTTTCTGGCCATGGACCCAAAATTTCAATGTTTTTTTTCACCAAGCCACTTAGTTATCACCTTTGCCTCATGGCACAATGCTCCATCATGCTGGAAAAGACATTCCTCTTCACCAAACTGTTGGATGGTTAGGAGAAGTTGTTCTTGGAGGATGTTTTGGTAGCATTCTTTATTCATGGCTGTGTTGTTCGGCAAAATTGTGAGTAAGCCCACTCCCTTGGATGAGAAGCAACCCCGATTCAATAATGGTCTCGGAATGCTTTACTGTTGGCATGACACAGGACTGATTGTAGCACTCACGTTTTCTTTTACAGAAAAATTTTCCAGATGCCCCAAACAGTCGGAAAGGGGCTTCGACAGAGAGCATGACTTTACCCCAGTCCTCAGCAGTTCAATCCCTGGACTTTTTTGCAGAACATCAGTCTCTCCTTGATGTTTTTCCTGTAGAGAAGTGGCTTCTTTGCTGCCCTTCTTGACTCCACGCCATCCTCCAAAAGCCTTCAATTCACTGATGATGCATTCGCACCTGCCTGCTGCCATTCCTGGGCAAGCTCTGCAGGGATGGTGCCCAGATCCAACAGCTGAATCACCTTTCAGAGATGGTCCTGACACTTGCTGGACTTTCTTGGGCACACTGAAGCCTTCTTAACAACAAGTTCTTGATTATACAAAATATTGTATTTATTTTAAAGCATCCAGTCTGCTATTCTAACTCAGTCAGCATGATAGCGTGATCTCTAGCCGTCTCCCTGTCAACACAAGGAGAACAGCTGAGTATGTCCTAAGATTGAAGGGGTCCGTCCCAAGCATCTACACCATTTGATTACTGTATCTTTAAGAGGCCAGTGACAAAAAAAATGGCAGTATTTGGTGCTCTGAGAATGAGAATGGGCGAATCCTGTGTATCATAAACGTTTTTAGATCTATTAATAATGATAAGTGACAATCAGGCTCCCCTACCTTCAAATCTTGATCTAACCCCTGCTACTCCAAAACACTAAAACTCAAGAGTTCATCTGAGGTTTCATACGCTCAGAAGTTTTCTTTTTCTTGTAGTTTTCCTTAGTTATTAATTACTTTAAACATGGAAAAAAAATATCCAGAAATAATTGTACGAGTTGTTCAGTGAGCGAAATGGAGGGCCAAGACCTCAAATTAAAATCTTGATCCTTTACCCGTTACCTAAATGTGCCAGAACATTTTCTACCACAGTGACCTCTTTTTTTTTAGCACTGTATAAAATTATTTTGTCCTCCCAAATCTTAGAGCCCTTTACCTTTTATTCATCTGATCCATTTTTGCAAGAACCCGGACCTCAACAAAGTCAATTTGCCTCTATTTTCCACTAATAAACCCTAATTTACCACCATGAAACCAAGAAAATCCTAGTCCTGCCTAAAAAAAAAGCCATAATTATTACAGTTAAATGATAGAAAACCTGTAGTTTTACCTCAAGATTTAAGGAAACCCTCATCCTTAACCTTACCTACCTTCACCTTAAAATAAGCACAAGAACACACATATGCACAAAGACTTTTTGCACAAGCAAGCAGGACGCATTGAATTATGCAAGAAAGACGTCAGTTGAGCAATCATTGAATCAACCTGTCAGTGAGAGCTGCAGATGTGTTGATGAAAATTTTGTCTTTTAAACACCTGTAGAAGCTACTGATGCTACCTGTGTTGTTTTCCCATCAATAAATCACATTTTCATCAGTTGTGTGTCGTCTCTTGATTATTGTAGAACAACCAGGGTGTGTTGTCTAGAATTAGGTTTCTGTTTTTAATTTTGGATGGGAATCTATAATTTTTATTGTGGCCTATGTGATGTGTAACATTTTGTACTTCCACTTAAAGCTGGAATAATGCCCAAACTCTCTGTTACCTCAAACAGCCTTATTTCTGTTTGATGGACACAGGATGAAATGCCACAGAAGAAGAAAAAAACAAAACCTGATGTGGCTTCATGCAGGATTTAGCATCCAGTCTGACTTTGAAGCTCAAAGTCAGAATTTCCTAATTCCTAGTCAGGATTTTCAACTGGAACACCCCTTAAGTCAGATTTCCTACTCAGCTTGTCAGAACAGGGCCAGCAACCCCAACTTAACAATCCAAGGTTGTGGCAGTGAATTCAAACTGTAGCACAACTGTAAAACCTTTAACCTGTCCTGCCACTGTTGTGTATTTGTTACTCATTAAATAAGCCATACACAGAGCACTGACCAGGATCTATCCATCAAGTGTTGCAGCACACAGAAAACAAGCTGTGCTGCTTTACCTTGCTAAGGAGCAAAACAAAAGGCTTTAGTTGCTAGCAGATTTTCACAGTCACCCATAGTGTGCATAGCAGATGCCAAGTTGTCTGTATGATCTATAGTGAAATTAGAACAAGTGAAAAACAAAATGGAAATGTAAAAGTTATCTGTTTCCACTTTGTGTCACTCTTTTTCAAGTTTACTCCAGCTTTGGAAAGTCGTTAGCAAATATTTTTGGACAGGTTGGCAAACGCTTGTAGCAGCTAGCCTAATGGCTCCAAAAGACATTCAGAACCACTGGGTGTTGCACCTGCAACTTAGAATGATGTAGACATATCCCTTCTTTCACCTCTTCCTGGCAAAAGGAGACGTCCAGGTCGCCCAGCTCTCCAAACAGACTGTTTTCAGCACAGACGTCACCTGGTCAGCCTTGATGTGCTTGTTTTGGTATAAAAATATCCAATCAGTGTATAAAATCTGTCCCTGCCAAAGAAAACAGTCTCTATGAGGTATGACTGATAGGCGAAGGATTCAGCTGCTCTTTAAGAGCTTCAGTCATGAGCTGAGGGGTTGACGTTGTATGTGTGAGATAAAACAGGCTGAGATAAGCTGCTGCACAAAAGGAGGTCGGGAGCAAAGGTCATCCTGTGTGTTTACACCTGTGGGAGTGAGCGACCTTTGACCCCGGCCAAAGAGAGAGCCTGATAGAGAGAGCCTGATAGAGAGAGTAAGTCATGAAGGAAGAGTAAAAAATGTGTGTGTTAACATGTGAGAAACAAAGTGTGAGGAGTCCAGATGAATCTGTGTGTGTGTGAGTGTGAGCTTGTTTGTGTGCGTTTTGGTCACCATGGTTTTCCTCAGACGGACACTTCTCCTCCGGTACCTCCTGCTCTCGACCATGTTGGCTCTGCTGCTGTTCATCAGCTCTTTCTGGCTGCGTGAGTCCCCCCCCCCGCACCCCCTCCCAGTTCTTTGGTTAACCAGAGGTTAGTTTGTTTCATTTTTCATCTGTTTGTTTCAGCTCAGGGTGGAGCCCGGGACTGTGGTGGCCCCTGGCAGCCATGTTTGAGTTTTTACCACCAGACGGTAAGAATAATTGTGCTTATATACCCCTAAGGAGCAAGACCTTAATGCTTAGACAAAATCCAAAGCTTTAAATGGCTTTTCAAAGTGATACAATCAATTTTAAATTAAATAAAAGATTTCTATATCACCTGTAGAAATAAAAATATGTATTTGAAGACCTGTCTAGACCTATAAGCTTATAATGACTTACATCATGCTGTATGAGCTGGTACAGCAGGAAAGTACAGCCCTGTACTAGCAGAGTTTCTATTAATATATTTTCAACCCAGATAACTAATTTAAACACATTAAATATATATATTTTTTTTAATTTAATTTTTAAAACAACTGTGAGGGCATGCAAAAACAAATTCAAACTCATCATAAAGAGACTAGAAATAAAGATGAGAAACTCTCACAGTAACTGCAGGAAACACGTTGTTGGGTAAAAAAGTTTCTCTCTTTTAGCCGGAGCCGCCGTGGGCCCCTGACTGGTGGGGAGAGCCAGATGGAGTCCTGTCATCCATAAAAGAGTGTCCTGGCCAGTCGTTTCAGGCCTGGCGCCTGTTACGCTACCTGAAGTCCAGCCTGGCTGAGGATGAAGACATCCTACTGCAGCCGTACCTACAGAGCTGGGATCAGCTTCTCAAGTACACAAACAACTAGACTCTTGTTCTTAGACTCCACTAGAATAGCTTTGCATGAGTCACAGCTGGACTTACAAATGACCACTTAAGGGATGCCCATGTTTCATAACATCATAAAGATCCAAGAATAGAGAAAACTATGTGAAACTGAGTGTTTAGGATAGTGTGAATTTGCCTCACAGGGATTTCTTGTACATACACTGATGTCTTAATTCTAAAAAGGCCCAAACTGCTAGGCAGTCTCATTTGTGTTTTTGTCCTCAGCTTCATGGAATCGCTCGGGCCAATGGTCAGTTTCTTCTCTCAGAAGGTACAAGAAAAGGTTTCGCTGATTCGAGAGCTGTCACTCAAATACAACGCAGAGGCTCATGGGAAATCAGATGGGTTACAAACCCCAGAAGCATTTGGATTAAAAACAGAGGTGAGTTTGGAAATGTTTTTTGATTTTAGTAAAACATTTTCACAGTGTTTGGTTTATCTTTTTCAATAAGAGAAGGAATCTTTCAATATTAATTTTGCTCTGCCTGCTTTTGGATAAATTTATTGTTCATTTTCTTTGTTTTATTAATAGTCTTTCTTTTTGAAGGGTTAAGATTACATTTAAAACTTTCCTTTTTGAGAAAGCTTAGTTAAGCCTGGATCAGGTGACCCCGAACCCTCCCTTAGTTATTTATAACTAGAAATTAGAGGTCATCCACTGTGACAGGCCTAGGCTAAAATCAACCAAAGAAGAACACCACTTCAATTCCCATCCACGTTCTTAGAATGAAGACGAAAAGGCTGAAAGGCCTTTTGATGTTTTCAAATGTTAATCAAGACATTACTGAGACCAAAATTTACGAAAAACCTGGCGTAAGAATGTAAACAAGAATGTTTCATTTTATTTTTCTCTTGAGGCGTATCGTTCGGTTCAATCCATGATGGAGGCAGAGCTAAAAGCAGGCATGGTCAGCTTCTCCCACCGCACAGATTCCGGTTGCCGGACACTGCTCCGGCTGCATCGGTCCCTCCTCTGGCTGAAGCTGATCTTGGAGGGTTTGGCTGAAGGCCCTGATGCTGATGGAAGATATAAAACTCCAGGAGAGCTGGGCAGGTAACACCCCCCAGCCTACTTTTATGCACCCACACATAGTCAAAGATTCATGTTTCCATAACTGACTTATGTCACAAAATCATCTCTTCAGGGACGCCTACAAGGTTGCATTGGCCCCCCACCACCCCTGGGTGCTCCGGCAGGCTGCAGAATTCGTCTTCCTTGCCCTTCCCAACAGAAAGTACTTCCTGCAGCTGGTATGTGTGCAGAACCAACAGGAAGCCACACCCATCCTGCGCATCATCATCCACGCCCTGACACTGGTGCACACACGAACACAGCGACTTCTGACCGAGCAAGACATGCTGGCGCTGCCCTGAAGGACCAGCTCAGTCTCATCGCAGTTTGTAAAATAGTCACAATATTTAAGCCATAAATCTCTCTTTCATAACATAAATTTTCCCATTTTTGAATGTTTCAGGGTACAAACGCTCGCTTCAGTTCCCTTATTTTTAGTTGATCAGTTTCATAGCAGGCACTAATGTACTTTTATGGAGAGAAAATACATTTGGAGGCTACTACTTGGTTAGGCTTGGGCACTAAAGAACTACCCAGCTAGATAGTTAGATTTGGGTAGAAAATGGTAGAATAGGTTTAGCAGGTGTGCCCAAACTTGCGGCCCATGGGCCGCTTCCGGCCCCACCCCTTACTTCTGGTCCACGAATTATGTCAAAAATAACATACAATTTGGCCCTTTAAGTTACTTTTTTGACATTTCGCCATACCCTCCAATAAAGAGGGTTAAGCAAAATGTCAAAAAAGTAACTTAAAGGGCCAAATTGTATGTTATTTTTGACATAATTTGCGGACCGGACGTAGGGGCGGGGCCGGAAGTGGCCCGCGGGCCGCAAGTTTGGACACCCCTGGTTTAAAGGAAGCTCACTGTTTGGTTTCAAATACAGTTGCGGCAGACATGAAACACATCACTTTCACAGGTGTTCCATGCCAAAAGAAAATCACAAGTTGTGTCTATGAACAGTAATAGATTACTTTTGTGACTATTTCACATTTTGCCAGGAGTCTGGTCTGACCCGTGGACACTAACAACATGATGGTACAAAAAAAACTGACTTCATGTCATTCATGTCAGGAACAAACCAAAAATATCACCTCAGAAAGTCAGAAAGGATTCTTCAGACTATTCGGACTTCGGAAAAAAATGACATACTAAGGATTTTCTGCCGGGAGGCGCTATGCGGTAGTCACGCGAGACTTCGTGAATCACGGCAGTACCTGTCAATGGCGGCGCGACACTAAACTTTTGAGTGATTAGTTTATTGTTTTTCCGCCAATCTATT
>VUQJ01023915.1:0-10880 GCA_015108635.1 Andinoacara biseriatus
ACAGTATCCAAAGTCGTACGCAGTGAGGAAGTAAAACTATTGACGAGATAATCTACCTCGCTGGGAGCAGAGTTTAGGTAGCTGCTCTGCACTGTGTTGGCACTGAAGAGCATAATGGTAAATGGACCAGTTCTTATATAGCGCTTTTCTACTCTGACTGACCACTCAAAGCACTTATACAACACGTTTGAATTTACCTCATTCACACCTATTCATACAAGCACTTCCATGTGTAATTAAGCTAAGTGCTTTAATTATCTAATATTCACACACATTCATACTCTAACGCTTGCGTTGGAGAGCAACTTGGGGTTAAAAATCTTGCGGAAGGATACATTGGCATGCAGCCTGGAGTAGCCAGCAATCGAACCACCGACCTTCAGATCAGTGGGTGACCTGCTCTACCTCCTGAGCTACAGCCACCCATAATAATGAAGGAATTATATCCTTAAACTTAGCTACAGCACTTTCAGAAAGACTTCTACTGTAATAAAACTTATTCCCCACTGCTGTGTAATCCATTAAAGTAAATGTGAATGTTACTAAGAAATGATCAGACAGGAGGGGGCTTTCAGGGAATACTGTTAAATCTTCAGCTTCTATGCCATATGTCAGGACAAGATCCAGAGAATATTCCTGTTCCTTTTTTTAATCTCCGCTTCCTTTGTTTCACTTTTAGGTCAGTTTGTTGTTGGTTGAAGTCATTTTGACTCATCATTTTGTTTTCTGTCTCTTTCTGATTGGTTTGGCCATTGACACCGTTTTGTGTCAGTCTGTTGCTGTTGTGGAGCTAAATGTTTGTGATGCTTCCATCGTGCTCGATCTGCCCAGAAGAAAAAACCTGAAATCTGTTTTCTGATGGTTTGTGATTCCTTCAGTGTGGAGACACAGGGCTGCTTGTATCGTGTTATCGGATTGTGTGTTATTGTGAGTTACTTGCTCAGGCATGTTTGTTGTCTTTCATTGGGGCCACATTTTTTCTCTTACAGTTTTTAGTTTTTGTTTTAACCGTTTTGCATCTTTGTGTTGACTTTGTGTCTTTTTCTCGGTTGGTTTGCGTCTCTGGTCTTTGTTCTGTTTGTGGTCGTTTGACTGACCCAACAACCGTTTTTAGACTAAACAGAAAAAAAAAAGAGGCCAAAGAGTTGCTGATGTTCAGAAAAACTTTTGTCCTGCAGTGTTTGCTGTTTGCATCTCTTTGTTACTTTTTGGATATTTATGGATATTTTTTGTTTCTTTTCATGATTTTATTTATAAATCTTTTTACAGCAATTTTTTTATAGTTTTTGTCATTTTTCATGTGCCTGTTACTGTTTGTGGGTTCATTGACGTGTTAAGGAGGTGTGGCTCCTCGTGGCTCCATGCCTTTGCTGTTGTGACAGTGTTGTGGAAGTAGGAGCACTCCACATGTTTGAGCCTGCAGCAGACGCAACATCCGCACTCCAACCGTCAAACTTTCAGCCAGTGACATCGAGTTTCTGCCTGAACTTGTCAGCACTCAGAGCTGGAATATTTCCTGAAAACTTGATGAGCTGAAAGAGAAAAATCTGAGTGAGAAGGAATTTTATGCCTGTTTACGCTTCAGGCAGTCACACTCTAACAGATTCCAGATGCCTCTGTGTGTGTGTGTGTGTGTGTGAGACATTTGGGGGGTGTCACTGACTGGTGCTGTATATTTTCCATCAGCTTCCTTCAATATTACATAAAAGACACAAACAGAAAACACCATCTGACTCTGTAAACGTCCTCTGATCGGGGAAATACATGTCGAGGACAAGAAATTAAAAAATAAAACTGTCTCACAAACAAACTTCAAAATAAAGCCGTTTGCCTGAAAAAATGGTGCCCATTTATTTTTTTCATAAAAAAGCTGTTTATATAAAGATCATACATCACACAAATCATTTGTTAAAATAAACACAATAAAGTTGAAGGAAATTTTTCACATGCAAATATTTGATTTAAAAACACAAAAGAAAATTTTGAGTCTTGATGATGTGACTTGAATTAGAGTTATACTGCTGTAACCTCAGAAATATGTTTTTATATATTCGTAAACACTTTTATCCACATTCTAGTCTGTGATAATCTGACAGACACCAAAAAAGCTTTTAAAAAGACCAGCATCAGAAAACAGTTTATAAAAAGACGAAAACATTAAAGACAAAAACTCAGAGAATAAAACTCATAAATCGACCTTAAAAACATCCTTACAAACACTTTTATGCAAAGATAGTGTCACTGACAGTTTTCTCTTTGTTTGCCTCCCCTCTGTGAGGCCACTTTGTGTCTCTGTAACCAATAATCCCAGTAATCCCATTAATCCCACCCTGATCACAGTGTACTGGGAAAGTTGGGATTCTCCCGTCAGATGAACCTGTTCTGTTCATTTAATGCTCCATATTTTTATTCTTAGGCTCTGCTAAAGTAGATTCACATGATTCACAGATTGATTCTCTGTCTGAAACAATTGCCTCACTCTTCAAGATTTAATAAATCCATCCATGCAGGGTCCAATTTCTCTTTCATTTCCGGTAAAAGCGACGGCACACTGGAAAGCTTCGTCATTACTGTGACCTTGAAATAAGAATATTTTGGCAGCGATTCTGCATATTTGAAAGTGAAAATGAAAGTGAACGTGTGAAAGTAAAGTAATTTACCAGGTGTGCAGGAAAAGACGAAATGTTCACATATTTCAAACCTAAAACTTCTTCCTACAGTGACGCTTTTGTAGATCATCTTTATGACATTCAGTAATCCTGTTGATCGATAGCTATCAGAGGTAATAACTGTATTCATGTTGTGTGCATGTTTCACAGTTCAAAATAAACTTTATTAATGACATACTGATTCTTAGTATAGCTTCTTAGTTCGCTGAGCTGTTTTAGCTCCTCCCACGTTAAAACAACTTCAACTGCTCCTCGTAAACTGAGGGTAGGTGGAGCTTCAGTGCCTGAGCTCTCTATGATATCATACAGATCCAAGAGTAGAAAAAAACTGATAAACACTGTTCACAGTAGTCTGCAGCCTGAGATTCTGACTCATACACACTGTCCTCATTATTTTGCATGTTAAAAGGTACTTTTCATGATTTCCATCTGCAAAATGTTACTAAAGCTTTCTCCACCAGGGGCACCATTTTACCAGAGGGTCTGTTAAAAAATTTTTGGAAGTTCCCTGCAGTTCCTTCAACATTAGATATTTCTTTTTAACCCCTTTTGCAGGCTGCCATTGCAACCAAAACAGTTGCATTTAAGCTGCATAAGTCCACTTTTACAGTGCGAGCTTCTTTGAGCACCTGGCGGGACCTGCAGCTTTTAAAATGTCAGTAACATATTCATGTCCCTGTCACATAGGCCTAGAGACCCGTTGGCAACCACCGGTTGCTAGGTAAAAATGTGCATTCCCCAGCAGGTTCAAATTGAGTTGGAGGTGGAGGTTGCCGGCAGTTGCGTTGAAATTAATGAAAAAGCAGTATACGGTGCTGTACCAAAAACCTTCTTGCAGTAGCTTTGGCTGCTAGTAAGTTGCTGCAGTCCACCATAGTTTGTATGGATGGTGCCAACTTGTCTGCAAGCCCGTACCAGCTACTCGCTAAGCGGTTGCAAAACACTTAAGAGTACAATAAAACCGGAAACGGAGAATGTTCACCGTCAAAGTAAAAGCTGCATTTTTTGAAATATTTTGGTTCAGTGGTAAGGGATGACTTTTACTTTGAAGGGATCAGTCTCCATTTTCAGTTTGTGTCACACTTTTTTATCCAAACCACGGACAACCACAGCGACTTTACTGTTCACCAAAGTAATTACAAGAAGGGCTTTGGTGCAGCACCCTGTTGGCGATCTAGCGACCTGCAGCAACTGCTCACTGTTCAGGGAATACACATTTTTCCCTAGTAACCAAAGGTTACCATGGGTTACCAATGAGTCTCGAGGCCTGTGTTACTGAACCTTTAATAATATAAAGGTGAAGCCAGTCATTTAGGCTCAGTTCCTCAAATAAGAAACAGCTTCTTATCTGCCTTTATGTTAACAATTTCTGCCTGGAACCGGCTGTGCTTTGACATATTGTTAAACATTTATGGCCTTGATTAGATAAGCCTTCTTACTGATTACTCAAATGGCAACTTTTTTTCTTTTCTTTCCTTTTTTTTTTGCACAGACCTTGTTGGTTGTGAAATGTGCATTTAGATGGATGTCTGTGTTTGCATTTAAATGGCATGAGCTCATCTCTAATTGGTAGTCCAAGCATCACTATGCTGAGAACTGTTTGCTTTGTTTCTTGTTTAAACCAAGCTACATCATCTGAGGCTGGAAAATGAAGACACTATTGAATGAAGCCCAGTTTCTGGCACTTAATGTTGGCTTCATTTCACTTCCTCTAATGGCTACTTGAGTCTGGTTGACTGGTTACAGAAGCAGTTGGACAAAAACACTGAGTTTTAAAGCTGCAGCGCAATTCTTCCATATCATTTATACAGGAGAGTGCTCGTAGTCATTAAAACCTCAAATATTATAGATGTAGATGAAGTGAAATTCAATACACTGGTGCCCTACGGTACGGTACCAAACAGAACACATGTTGCCAATAGCGTCACGTGGCTGTCTATAAAACTCAATTTTCCTATGTATTTACAAGCCAGGCAACTGCTACTTTCACTGGATTTCAGTGTTTGGGACAGATATACTGCATGATAGCTAGAACCTAAGCACTGAATGTTAAACTTGTAGATAATGCTTTTATATAACTATATACTGTCAGTCACAGTAAGAAGTTTTAGCTATGCATACTTGATGTACAATATAACAAAACGATATAAAAAAAAACATCTTTGCCTCCTAATGCAGACAGATTGGTTCATTATATGAGAAGTATCCACCCCACTGAGTAATATGGAGCTTTTTAGTTGCTTCCCTTCTATCAGCTTTAAAAAAAAGCTTGTTGTTCAGCCTCTGGAGTATTCTTTTCTCTGAATCCTCTTCAGGTTATCGGTTCTTTTTCTTTGGTGTTCTTTGATGTGTTCTGGTTGTCCACCATCTGGTACTTTTCTTGATATTTGTCCCTCTTTCGCAGGACAACGACCGTCAGCAGGTAGCAGAGAAATGCCCCGCACACAAAAACCACCTGCAGTCCCAAAAACCTGCAGGTATAAACAGAAACATGTAATTATGGGCTTTTTTTGTGACTGTTTCATGTTTGGGGGTTGGTCCAGGATAAGGTTAGATGACAATACAGGACTTTGAAAAGCCGCAAAACTCCATTATGTATAGTAAAAGCATGTTTCTGTGCTGACGGTGCATTTCCTAACATTTAAATATACTTAATTTCATTCAGTTTTTTTTCTGATAAGGATTATGAAATTGTCTCTTTTAGTTTTTTTTAACCTTTAATACCAAACCTGTCACTGGTGACAGAGCATACTTTAAAAGTGCTGCCATTAGCGGACTTCTGGCAACAATTACCATAATAACCATATGTTGAGTGTGAAGCGCAATTTCTCAGCTTTCAGAAACCGCTTTAATTTTTGCGACAGTCAGGTAATTACGGTAATTAAAAACTACATTTGATCTGATGTCTCAGAACTCCTTTCCAAGTAGTTCCTAAATTAAGAGACTGGCCTGAAAGAGTTTGGTCTGGTGCCCCAACCTTTTCCCAGCAGGAGGTGTTTTGTACCTGTTTCTGAAGCGGTTCAGGTCGTAGTAGCGACAGGAAGTTATCTTGTCACATTTCTTGCCCCACAGGATGCAGGTGGTGTCTATGACGCTGCCGTATAGCACCGGGCCAGGCATGAATGCTGCAAAGAGACCAAGATTTATGCTCAAAGTTGCTTGTTGAGGAAAACTTTGTTCTGCATATGAAGCAAAAGCTGCAGATTCTCAAATGGCCACTTGAAGCTTGGACCAAAAGATTTTTTTTATTTTTATTTTATGTTTTTGCCCAAATTCATCCATTTGTATTTCTTTAAGGCATGTTAAGGGGGTTGGGCAGGGCAGAAAATTTCACTGATTCCCAACAGTTTCCAATCACCATCCACTCAATTTTATCAAATAACTCTGAGCTGATCTATATTTCTATCAGCTTCCTTCCTTTGAGAAAACATGCAAAGAAAAAAATGTCAGCACATCTGACACGCTAAACACAGACCTCCTCTGAGCCGAGGAAATATGTTTTGACTTACCGAGCACTCTGAACAGCATGTACTGAACTCCCACTGCGAAAGACTTATCCTCTGGAGGCACCTCCCTGCAGCACACATGAACGTCACAGTCATAAGAAGCACAATGCTGCAGCTAACTATTATTTTTCTGGTCATTAATCACAAACTTCTTCACACGTCTAGAGTCGGAGTGCTACCACGTTAGAAAAAGAAATTCTCTGGAATGAGAAAATCTCAGTATGTGGTGGATGGGAAGCAGTTTTCCAAGCTTTTCTTTTTCCCATAAATCTTCCATTTGTTTTTGGTTTCCTTGCAAAACGTTAGTTAAAATTTGAGCAAATGAAAACACAGACTTGAGTATTCTCTACATCACTTGATGCTTTAACCTAAATGGTTGCTTAGTAGTTTCATCAGAAAAGAGATTACAGGTGACTTGTTATTTTATTGATACCTGAGTATCATTACACATGACGGCGTCTGGGAAAAGGAGGCGATGAAGGCGGTGAGACCCAGCAGGACCATGAAGGGGAGGAGGAGGTGCTCACAGCCACTGCCGCAGGTCCCAGCGCGGGCGGAGTGGAGACCACCAACACACTGACACTCCGTGTAGTTCTACAGAAACACACACCATGTGAGGAAACGTGACGATCATATCTGGTATTTTTAAGGCTTTTTAAAAAAGTGGACCTGTTTTATGTCCTGTTTCAGTGGGAGATGCTCTAAAAGGTCAGTGTCACACAGTTTTCTTCTACTCTTGGCTCTGTATGATGTCACAGAGAAGAGCTATTCCTAATATGGTCATGGAAGGCACAGAAGCCCCTCCCATTTGCTTTTCAATCCTTTCTGAGGGGTGACCAATCAGAATCTGGCTAAAAGAGAGAGGAGCTAACAGAGTTCAATAAACCACAGTTCATGTAAATAAGGATTATTGTATGTAATAAAGTCCTGGAACAACAAACTGGAGCAGGAACTGAGCTCAATAGGTTGCCTTAAAAAAAACAACAGGAGGACAGATGTTTCCTCTGATGGGCTGTAGATCTGAAACATATGGTCATGACATTCTTTCCTCCACCTCTGCCTACTTATTCAAATTCCTTTAGTCCACTTGTACTCTTTCATTTTCACATGTGAAAAACTGACCTGATGATTATTTCAGCGTCTCAGTGATAATGAAACCAGCTGCTCTTTACTTTCACTTCAACCCTGCACTAAAAATGAAACTGAAGCTTCTTTTCTCAGGACAGGTACAGAGCTTTCTAAAATGTAATCGTGACAGGATTATAAAACCTTAAATCAGTTTTCTGTCCAGCAGATGTCAAAATGCAGCTTTGCAGGTTCATCGCAACCTTTAGGCTTCATAAATGTCTGTGTGAAGGGCACGTGTGAATCTGAAGGTCTCAGCAGGTCCGAAATGATGCTTGGATTAGAAATTGTTTGATTATGAACTTTGTCAGTGAATAAACTGCATTTCTTATAAAGTTACAGGAAGCTAAAGAAGGTCCTCAGGCTGTCTGGTTCTGTCATAAAGATGACACACCTACAAAAAAGCTCCATCAGAGGCAGAGCTCTGAAACATCTGGATGTAGAATTTCCTGCACATGTGGCCAATTGCTCAAAGTCCAAGTTGAGATTCTTTAAAACCAGCATTTTCATTTTCACATTCATGGTTGAGTTCATAGAGTGACTCAAATGAAAAGTGTGACACTCGTCACAGTAAAAACATTTGTGGCCCTGAGTGGGCCTCTGATGCTTTCTGGCAGCTCTGATGATGAGGAGGATAAAAATCAGACCATCTTCAAACTGCAGGGAGCTATTTAAGACTTCAGCCTATAAACAATTATTTACGGGTTGAAGTTACTGGCAGCTTATTAACATGCATTTTAGGAATTTCAGGAGCTTTTCCACAGAATTTAATCCTCCAGTTACTGTAACACAAATATCAACATGAGTGCATGTGTGTGTCTGTGTGTGTGTGTGTGTGTGATGTCATCAGTTTCCCAAGAGCGTGCATAAATGAAAGGAGAACTGGCAGCAAACCAGCTCAGAGAGCAGCTGTTAGTCACAATGTGAGATTCAAGGAAAAGCAGAAATTCCTTCTTACTGTGACTTTGCCGGTGATGGTGTCTTTTTCCAGGGAGCGACAGCCGGCATGGCACGGAGACCTGAACTCAACGCCGTCTGATCCGCAGACCGGGTTAAACGCCTCCTCAGAGCAGCGACAGCCAGAACTGCACTGCAACACATCCGGGCTGAAAACACAAACACGTTTAAAAATATTTTATTAAGAAGGTGGAAAAAGATCCCAAACGATATTCCCTCAGCTCACAGAGAATACTGAAATATTTTTAACAACATAGATTTTCCCACAAGGTTTCTGTGAGTTGCCAGAGAAATCACCAACAGCAGCAACCACGAGTCACAACTGAGCTTCATTTCTTCTGAATTTATCTCTCTTCGTACAAACACTGAGTGAGTGACCTTTGAACCCTCTGAGGCTGATACATGTGCGCACTGAGGCTGCAGGTACCTGGTGGTTGAGACCCCGGCGACGTTCTGTGTGGGGCAGCCAATGAACAGCAGTGGCAGCGCAGACAGCATGCAGAGGAAGATGGCTATTGTGCACAACTTGCTGGCACCACTGACAGAAAGACTGAACCGTCGCATCAGAACTCCACCCAGGACGGTCCCCAGCACCCCCATCGGGATCCCGACTCCTCCTGTGAGAAAGAAAAGTTTCAGTTTGGTCCTTATTGTTCAGAGTTTGATTCCACTGTAACTGCCATCAAGCTGCTTTCCGCTCACCTATCATCATGGTGGAGAAGGAAACCGTCTGGCTGAACTGTTTCTCGATGAACTTGGCCATGAAGGTGGCGAGGCCGGACAGGAGCGCTGCTAAGTTCACCAGAGCCAGCACCACCAGCAGGTACATGGGATTTCGCAGCGTCCGCAGAGCAATTTCAGGAAATTCTGCGGGACAGTGATGCAGAGTGTGACTGAGGAAGCGTCACGGCCGGAGAGTTTGGTTTCAGCTTGTGGACATTTCGGTTTGAAATGTTAAAACTTTGGTAATCATGCGATTTCATCGTGTAGCCAGTGTATTATGTGTCTAGTGTTTGGGTTTAAAATCAAAGTCAGTCAGAGCTGTACTTTGGGTTTGGTTCTATTAAAGCTCAAATCTTAGCATGAAAAACGGTTTCATCATGATTCAGTTTCCAACTGAAGAAAAGGAACTAATTGACTAAACAGGATGAAAGGCCGGATGAAGCAGAGACACTGAAGATGTGGCGCTTGGCTCTCGTGATAAAACACTGGCTGCTGACCCCTTTTAAATATGTTGATGCTCTTCAGCCACCTCAGCTGGACAGGAAACAGAAGTGGAGAACAGGACTCTTACTTTTGAGGAACTTAAGGAGGGAGACTTCCTGTAGTGTGTCTCTCTGCTCTTCATGCTGCTTGCTGTCGGGCATCGACTCGACATCGTCTGCACTGTCCTGCACAAATATGGAAACATCACATGGTGACCTTGTTTTTCCACTGACGGGTCAGTGAAAGTTTCCGTGACACAGTGAGAGGCTTCAGATCAACGTGTCCTTGTTGGTTGATTCCTGGGATACCAGAGCTGACTAAAGGAACAATGATCAGGATTTTTTTTTGTTTATGGAAAGATTTTAACCTGTGATAGCTAAAGAAAGGGTCTGAACCTTGAGATAAATCGCTCAATCTACATTCCAGCTCTAAGCACAGGCCAGGACTGGATGGTAGGAAAACAGCAGCACGATTAGAGTCGTTTTCTGCCTCCTGTTCCTGTACGAGCCCGTTTCTCTGCACTAATGTGACCAGTTCTCTATAAAGTGGTATCAAAGTGATTTCTTTGGCTGCATGAGAACAACAGTAACAAGCTGTTGGGAAAATAAAACACTAACACATATTTAGACCTGTATTAGCGCTTTGTTGCGCGAGCTCAGTGGGTTTTGTGACCACGGCTCACAGATGTATTGATGTTTGTTGGTAGGTTGGCAGCAGTGTTATTATTGCAGTCTTAGTGCACATGTTTATGACTGTGCTAAATATAGCATGAAACGGGTCACTGTGAATGTGGCCAGCGTTCATTCTCAGTAACTATATAAACAGCAGAAAAATGTGGTTCGGCTCACGGAGGAGTCACGAGAACCTTTGACTGCAGACGGTTGCTCAACACAGTTTTTATCAGAGCTCACTGACTAAAGTCCAAAGGTTTATTCAAGATCAGAGCTGTGCTACAGAGTTATGTTTGATTAACACTGCAAAACAGCACAATCTGTAAAAAAGACTCACAAATGAGAGTCATCATTTAACCTTTTAAAGGTTAAATTTACACTTAAGGAAAACTAGTTCTTCTGTGTGGACAAGTCTAAAAGTTAAGGTTTCCAGCTGCAGAGTTAGAAAAGTTTATTGCTGTGCAGTATAATAAAAATGGACTGAATTTGCACAGTTATTACATCTCCATGTTTTGAGTGATCTGACTTTCTTGACGTCTCGTTCTCAAGCTGTAATGACTGAAAGACATTGCTGAGACAAATGGCTGAAAGAAGCCTCCTCTGAAGCCTTGGGGACAGGATAAGGAGCTTGGTCATTCTGGACGAGCTCGGAGCGCTGCAGGCTTCTGACCAGGACGGCTCCTGGGTGGCTCATGCTGGAAGGACCAAGGTCTGCTCAGACTGCTGCCCCTGTGACCCTGATCTGG
>VUQJ01023919.1:1396-11677 GCA_015108635.1 Andinoacara biseriatus
GTGCGTGTGTGTATGTGTGTGCGTGTGTGTGCGTGTGTGTGTGTGTGCGTGTGTGTGTGTGTGTGTGTGTGTGTGTGTGCGTGTGTGTGTGTGTGTGTGTGTGTGTGTGTGTGTGTGTGTGTGTGTGCGTGTGTGTGTGTGTGTGTGTCTGTGTGTCTGTGTGTATGTGCGTGTGTGTCTGTGCGTGTGTGTGTATGTGCGTGTGTGTGTATGTGCGTGTGTGTATGTGCGTGTGTGCGTGTGTCTGTGCGTGTGTGTGTGTGTGTATGTGTGTGTGTGTGTGTGTGTGTGTGTGTGTGTGTGTGTGTGTGTGTGTGTGTGTGTGTGTGTGTGTGTGTGTGTGTGTGTGTGTGTGTATGTGCGTGCGTGTGTGTGTGTGTGTGTGTCTGTGGACATTGCACAACAAGATGAGTCTCTGTGTATGCTACTGTGCTTGTGTGAACTATACTGTCTTTAAGGTAAAAGCAGCTTCTTGAGCTGCAGAAACTGGAGTCTTTAACACACTGAGTGCTCTGTAAACTGAAAGGGCTGTGTGTGATTTCTGTACTTAGATTAATGTTAACCAGAATTCTAACCTTCTACTAACCAGAGTTTAGGAATTCTGCTAACTAAGAACATTCACACTAGGTTCTTGTCATGCCAAATACAGTTCTCAGAGCTTGTTTAGCATAACTACAACATACTAAAAACAGATTATAAGTACATGGGAAAACAAAATATATCTGTCATGCTGTAGTCACTTCCAGGGGCCTTTGTGTTTATGACTGGCTCAAAGGAGGAAGTCACACATAATATTACACCATTGTCATTTCATCATGTCCAAGTGTTGTAAGTGTTATCATCAGTACGTGAATACAAGACTCTGTGTCAATGTTGGTCTTCCCCAACCACTCCAGCTGTCTCCTATGTCTGACTTTAAGTTTTACTCCTTCCTCCATAATTGTCTTGATTGTGTTGATTGTGTACTTCTGTTTACTTGTGAAACAAAATAGATGAATAAAAGATTCTCTTTTTTCAGATTCCTGCATTTATGTCCTCAACTCTTAATAAGTTGGGTAAATTGGAGGTTATGCGCATGTCTGCATGAAGCCTTTCTTTCGCCTTCTGATTATAACATTTCATTCAGTCAGATCCAAGTGGATCTTTGCTTTGCCAAGGATACAGAAAGTACACTACTGGGCTTGCAGGGAGCAGGTCAGGGTGGATGGATGGGTTCACCAACACTGACTTTATTATGGGAGATTATAGCTTGTCGCATGTTTGTTGTACTGGACATCACTATCTTCTTTTTAACAATAAATGATCACTAATCTTGTATTCATTATTGTAACAGACAACAGAGTGCACCTATTCCAACCTAAGGCTAGTAATTGATTGGATCAGCCAGAGAGATGTTCTGTTTTGACTGATTATTGGGTTGTTAGCTGTATCCTATGATCACCAGACCTTTTCATGGAAAAGGAGGAGCCTCAAAAAAATTACAGCTGAAAAATTCCTATTGAATTAATTATTTTAATGTGAACTTTGCCCCTTCAATGTTTTCAGTGCCAAGAGCATCATCATTTCTGTAATAGTGGAACAACTAATCACAGCAGTGGCAAACAATCCCCAACCTTAAACCTAATCCTGATCATTCCCTAAACCTTTCCAAGTATTTCTTTGTGCTACATTATGTTCCTATAAGTTGAATTCAATGAATAGTGACAAATGACCTATATGGTCAACCTGAATAACCTGCATGATCATTCAAGTTGACTTGTTATGACGTGAGTCACAGTCTGACTACAGCTCTGTGCATCACGTGACTTCTGATTGGTATCAATCAGCCTCTCAGCACCTTTTCCCAACACAGCTTGAGTGATTTGGAAGCCAGGGCATACAAAAGTCTTAATTGTTTTACTTTTGAACAACTTAGAGTTATTATAAAATGGCACACAGCAGTAAATGCTATTATTCCGTTAATTAGGGAGGAAGTTCAGTGTCGAAAACATGTCATTTGCATTACAGCATTAATGCTGCTCATTTCCCAAATTCCATCTGGCAGTGTTGGCCTTGTCTTCATTTTCAGTTCTGAATGCAGCCTGTATCCTGCTGCAGTAAACTAGGTTTAAACCGCCAGGGGAGTTTAGCTGTAATGTATCAGACTAATCTCCTCTGGTTGTCGATGGCAATCCATCACCCAACCCAACTGGGTCCACACTGAGCCAGGATGAGAAGAATCTTCCCACATGGGAGATGAAAACCAGTTTGATACAGCACCTACGACAGCATTTCAGATGAGTGCAAAGGCCTGCCATTTGTCTGTAGAGTGATGCCTTGATACTATCCTCTCTACACAAACACCAGTGTGAAGAGAAGTCACTCATACAGTTTTCCTCACTATGTTTTTACATTTAAAATGAATTTATTGCACCTACTTTTACGGAAACCCCAAGAATTTTTCAGTTATATTTTCCAGACACGCGCTGACATGAGCATGCTATGCTAATGTATTAAATATACACAAACAGAAGAGAGAATACATGGAGATGAGTAATGCATTTAATGGTTCCTATGAGCTATACATCACATACATTAGTCATCTGTCTTTAATGATACAGATCTTGATCCAGTATAAACATATAAAACATTGTCTTGTCTTTAAAATAAATTTAGAGCATCAAACAGGTATGTATCAACACTTATGTTAACAATAAATTAAGCAAAAGTCATTCTAAAAGTAACCATGTTTTAAACTTGACTTGGTCATTTTATATATTTCATAGTTCAGACATTCTTCTCCTTCTTTAAAACTTGACCTGAATAAATAACAGATATTATTCCCCTAACTTGTTCATTTGGATCCCTGAATCCTGTTTTCCTTTCATCACTCTCCATCTTTATTTTACTCTGCTTTGGTTTCTATCTCTCCTGCACACTTTCTATCATCATCCATCTTTCCTCTATACTTTTATCTCAATTTCTTTACTCCATCTCTCTCTATCTGCCACATAAACTCACGAGAGACAGATGAGCTAAAGCAGCAGAGATACCCCAGTGAGTCCCATCAGGCTGCAGGCAGTAATCTGCCATCAGAGTTGTCACTCTGCGCTTTGCTAATTGGATAATGTGGCACTCAGCAAGCCAGGGGATTCCCCTCTGCACACTGGCAGGTGGGAGAGTCACGCTGTAGAGTCTCATATAGCCAGTCACCATTTGGACCACTGATAACTTTCACCATTTTACCTGTAGTAAAATCAGGTGTTGTTTTGTGTCTTGTTCCTTTGCATCTCTTTACCACATTTGAGTTTCTTGTTAGTACGTTATCATTTATTTCTGATTGCTTTGTATGAGTTGTTTTGTGCTTATTTTACTCCTGTTTTTCAATTATTCTCTTTCCTCATTTCCTCTTTGCAGTCATTGTGCATCACACTGTACAAGTTCTGTCTCTTTGTGATCTGGTGGTGTCTCTTTCCCTTTTTTCCTGTTGTCAAACAGAGAGTCTGTGCCTGGCAGATGTGTTAATCTCATGACTCCCCTTGTGATCCAGGTACACCCCTGCCTTCACTCGCTCTCTCATTGTTGCTCTCCCTCTCTCCTTTAATGTATGGATGACATGGATGTCACTAACCAATCTTTTGTAATTGGGGGTGTGGTCTCAGGGAGTCCAGCAGCCACACCTGTTCTCCATCTTCAGTCAGTGCGCCACTTAATCCTGGATTCCACACCACTCCTTGCTAGATTGATGTCCTGCAATAATTTTAACATTAGACAAAAAATAACCCAAGTAAATAAAAAAATCAGATTTTAAATTATTTAATTTATTAACGGAAAAAAGCTATCCAAACTTACCTGGTCA
Organism: Andinoacara biseriatus; assembly: GCA_015108635.1. Lineage (NCBI taxonomy): Eukaryota > Metazoa > Chordata > Actinopteri > Cichliformes > Cichlidae > Andinoacara > Andinoacara biseriatus. Next base: position 5,235 of record VUQJ01023919.1, read on the forward strand.
TATGTGAAAAAGTAATTACCCCTTTGTTAAATTATGAATTAGCTTTGAATTATATTGTGAATTTAATTAAAGCTTAAAAAATCAAGAACACATGAGGAAACAAAGTCACTGACATCTATCAGTCTGGAAAGGGTTACAAAGCTATGTCTAAGATGTTGGGATGCCAGTGAACCACAGTGAGAGCCATCATCCATAAATAAAGAAAACTTGAAAGAGTGAAAAATTACTCTAAGAACATATAAAGAACTCATCAAGGAGGTCACAACAAAACCAAGAGCAACATCTAAAGAAGTGCTGGCATCTCTTGTCTCGGTTAAGGTCACAATTCAACAATAAGAAACAGACTGGGGAAAAACTGTATCCATGCGAGAGTTCCAAGGTGAAAATCAGTGGTGACCAAAAAGAACACATAGACTCATCTCATATTTGGTATTATAGTTCAGGCTGCTTGTGAGTGCTTTAACTTACTTGCTTGGTTAAGTATCATTAGTTATGTACTTGTCTGTCTGCTCCTTTCTTGTAGGAATCCTGTTAGAAACACTGCTAAACACTTACCTGCAAACCTGCCTAACTCTCACTCCACCAGCCATCTCTACTCACTGCTCTAAAGTTCTGAGGGGTTAGCGGAAGAGAAGCTCTGATCCCTGTTAGGTTACCTGAAAACACTGATCAAAGTTCCAGCTCTCATACTTTTCTGTGATGATTTAATTAAAACTGTTCAGCTTTTCAGCTGTATCATACATTTGACTCTTTCAGAGAAACGTTGATGTTTAGTTCAGTGTGCATCCATTTAGTTTGACTGAACAGTGTGGGGATTTAGCATAACTCATACACAACTCGACATCAAAAATTCAAGGGTGTGTTATGCTAGCTTTAGCTGATTTTTGCATGAAATTAAAATAGTCTCGTGAGAAATAATTTATACAAACTTCTCACACAATTGATAGTTACTCATGTGACATCCTTTGCACTACCAATTCTCAAGAAAGATAGCCAGACCCCTTTTAAGGCCATATTTCCTAATTTTGTGGCTGGGTATATAACTGCGTCTTTAATACACTATTGTGCACACAGTATTTTTCTTAAACTGAATAAACAGATTAATTTAACTCATATCAAGTATACTATATCAGTACAGAATTCCTGTTGAATATCTATTATCTGCTGTACTATATGGGCATTTTGCCACATACACAAGGCACACAGACCACAGTGAATAGGTTGGTGGGGGGCCATGGTTCAGTTCTTACTCTAATGAGCCACGATACAGTTCAGTGGGCTACTTATGGATTATTGATAATCCTGGTATAACAAGGACATGTCACATAATAGCAAAAGTAGGCTTGATTTTATAAACAAGTAGTGGTGCAAGTAGACCCAGTAGTTCTTTAGCGGTGGTATTTAAAGTGCCAATTAAAAAAAAAAAAAAGACTAAGACATCAGATTCCTGTTCTCAGTGCTCTGTGCAATGCACAGAAATGACCCATTACTCATCTATAGGAACGTTTTCTTCCGCACATTCCATCAAGAGCCACATATTAATGCTGATGTTTTTCCTCCATCAACTTCCTCTTCCTGCACAGATCTGCCTCCAATCACTGCTGTCAATTAGACCAGATCTTTCTCCATGGACTTCTACATAATCTACTTTCTTTCTGGACTGATCACATTAAGGGTTCACATAGTGCCATCATGACTGAGAAGAGGGAGGGCGAGGAGGTAAAGGAGGGGTTCATCTGCTGACTATGAGGAGATATCAAGGACCAGATAGGGGCCAGAGACTTTGTTGTCATGAAGAGGTAAATAAAATTTGTAATGATCATCAGGTGAACAGCCACAAATGCAAGCAAAAATCAATCATATCTTTCAGTACGTTCTGCTTGCAAATTTACAAAACATCTTACCATTTAGAAGCAGGACTCAGCAAAAGTCTTTTCAAAAGTAATTTCTATATATCTTGCAGGAAAATTAGAACTAGGCGCAGTGAGTTGTTGAAGCATGTGCAAACATACATAGAAATACCCCACATGACACAAAAAAAAACAAGCTTGAAAGTCAAGATTTGGTTTGACTACAATTATTCTTCAACACAGCCTGAACTCTCTTAGGCAAGCTTTCCAGTAATTTCTTTTAGTAGTCTTTAGAAATAGTTTTTCGGGCTTCCAGAAGGACATTCAAAGCTCTTCTTTGGATGTTGGCTGCCTTTTGTTCCATTAAGATGTTCAGTAAAAGTTGAGGACAGGACTCTTGGGAGGCCAATTCATGATAGTGTTGTCTTGTGTGTTTTTCTATCCAGGTATGCTTTTAATGCATTGGCAGTGTGTTTTGAATCATTGTCATGCTGAAAAAATTCAGCCATTTCCAGTCAGATGATTTCCAGATGGTATTGCACAGTATTCATTCATGAATTTGACAAGTTCCCCATCACCACTGAGTGAAATTTTGAGTGGTCAAATTAAGTAAAATTAAAATAAAGTACAGTCCATTTAGCAAGAGGAGATCATAATGTAGAACATTTAAATTGGGCTGTAAAGCAAGAAGTCAACTGTATGAAAAGCAAACGCAAAACCATGCATTAAATGTTACATACCATGTCACTCACTGCCAATATGAAAATGATGGAGGTTTTATTTGAATAGTAAAGAGGTTCAAATTTAAGTATCAAATTTAAACACAAAACTTGTAGTTTTCTGTACTGGACCACACCCAGTCTACTCTTGTGTGGCCTACCCTTGCTCCCTCTTTCTCAGTTTGTCATCCTCTCTGATAAGTACCAGGGAGATCTGCCAGATCTGGAGTAGCCACCAATAGTCAGCCTTCTCCAAAGATCTGCCTCAGGCCTAGGTTGTTTTTCATTAATCTGTCATCTTCATTATCAATAAACGTTTTGGGTTTTTTTTGCATTGGGTCATGCCCATCATCATGTTACAGACTCCTTGGCACAAATGTTTGATGGAAACTATCAAACTTGTTTTGATAATCAGGCTTTCTGTCCTCTCTTCAGGAATCAGACTCTTTACCAGTATCACCTGGATAATCATATTCTATAATAGATAGATAGTCTGGATAATCTGGCCCAGATTGAGGTCCTTGCTACAGAATGAGAAACTTGCTGCAGATGAGTTTTATAAACCAAGGGTTGATTAGTAATAAACGGAGAACCCATCTATAAAGGAAACGACCCAAAAGACACATTACTGAACATGGAGACAAAAAGACTCAGACTAAGCTGAGGAGAGTGACAAGGCAATACTGGAGGACTAAGGTATAAACACAGGAAGACGAGACAGAGGGCGGAGCAGATGGGGAAGCACAGAAACAAGAACTAAACACATGAGGAATGAATTCAAAACTGAAGCTAAATAAATATCAAGTATTCAAAACTAGAACCATAAACCTCCTAAATAGGCGTCAGAAACTCCATAAATACTAAAGAGCAACTAGAATTTAAACAACTGTCATGATCCCATTTTTGGATATTGAGCTCCTTATTTCTGTTATTGAGATATTCTGTCGTCAGTGTTTAGTTTAATTTTTCAGTTATTAGTTCCATTTTGCATTAGAATTTGTTATTCCTTCAGTGTTTCCTGTCTCATCATCTTGTGTTATCATCCCTTGTGTTAAATTCATTCCTGTGTTTCATGTTTAATTTTACTTCCACACCTGTCTCATTGTCTTTGATTATTATCATTGGTGTCTCATTACCCTTACCGTGGTTACTTGCTATGTCCTAATTACCCTCATGTATATAAATATGGCTGTTTCCCTCTCGGTCTTTGTCTCAATGTCTCTCTACCTACTCTTGTGTGTTCCCTGGTTATTAAGGGGTTTATTAGATTATTTGTGTTTTTCCTTATGGACTTTGCATCCTTGGAGATCTGTTCCACCTGCAGTAAAGGTGTGCTTGGAGTTAACCTTTGTCTGCTTTTGCATCCTGCATTTGGGTCCTAATTCCATACTTCATGAAAACAAGAAACAATGCTCAAGATCACTAGAACAAAAATGGAATGAAAACAAGAAAAAAACTCAACCTATAATCAAAAACTCAGGGGAACAGAATGATAGTGAAAACAAACATAACACACTTGCTATTAAACAAGTGAATCCATACACAACTCAAAACCCCGGAGTCAAAACCAGGGGCCATGATGCTATTGATAAATTACTTTATATCTTAAAAACATCAACATAATTTATGCAAGTTAAAGTATAATTTAACAGGACTGAGTTTGTCTGTTTAATACGAAGGAGTATTAGGGCCACATTGAGAAAAAAAATTGTACATTTCGAGAATAAAGTCAAATTTTCTAGAATAAAGTTGAAATTTCGAGAAAAAAGTCAAAATACTGTTTCGAGAATAAAGTCAAAATTTCGAGAATAAAGTCGAAATTTTGACAATAAAGTCGAAATACTATTTTGAGAATAAAGTCAAAATACTTTGAGAAAAAAATCGAAGTTGTCATTTCAATTTGAAATAACAGCAAGAGCTGCTACCTTCTATAAAATGCCCTAGGTAGATGAAACAACTTGATCAGCTGATTTTAGGGGCTCGACACATGGGAGCAATGTCGCTCGCTCTCCATTCCTTTCCTACTGAACTTTTGTGAACTGAACAAGTTCCATAGGAAATGAATGGCGAGAGAGCGGCGTCGCTCCCGTGTGTCTTGTGATTCTGCAAATCCCCTCTGTACTGCACAGAGGTGCAATCATTGAAATCCTTTTCGTTTTTCCTTCTGAGCCAATGCAGTTTTCTGCACCATTTCTCTTCTCATCTCTCTCTCTCTCTCTCTCTCTCTCTCTTTCTCTCTCTCTCCTCACATCTCATCCTCATAGTTATCACTACATCGTGTTTGTGTACTAAAAGAGAAATAATTTCCTTGTTACTTAAACCGATTCTAAAGTATAGTTTCACTAACTCATAACTCAAGACAGTCTAGAGGGTATAGCAGACGTGGTGTGGCAGTTGTTTGACCTGAAATGACTTAAATCTGCACATTTCAACTTTATTCTCAAAATAATATTTCGACTTTATTCTCAAAATTTTGACTTTATTCTCAAAATTTTAACTTAATTCTCAAAATAGTATTTTGACTTTTTTCTCGAAATTTTGACTTTATTCTCAAAATGCAAATTTTTTTTTTCTCAGTGTGGCCCTAATACTCCTTCGTAGTTCAGTCCCAGACTGTGGAGATATGGGATTGCCACTTGTTGCAGAATCTCATCTCAATACTGCTCTGCATTGGTTTTTGATGGGTGCAGCTACACACTATGCTGCTCAACCCACAAATACATTTCCCTTTCTATTGCCAAGAATAAGTTTAAAATGGGAGGAATTTCCTCTTCCTGTAACACTGACCATCAGGGCAGTCGGACACCTGATGCAGATGTTGCAGCCACTAAATGCACCCACTGCTTTCAAAAAAGTTCTGTGACATGCCAGCCCTGCAAACCCATGGGACACTACCTCCAGGTTTTCAGGGGTCTTTGGGAGGTGGATGACATATAGCGGACAGTGGAATGAGGCATCCCAAACACTCTTGAGACCACCCTGTAGGATGCTTCACTCGCCAACCAGAAAGTAAAAACTAAGGTTCAGTTCATTGAGCTTTGCTGGCATTCGTCCTGGCACAGCAGTTAAGATCTGGACCTTGACTGGATAATAAAATTCTCTGCTTCTTTAAAATTTATTTATTTGTTTTTTGGCAGTTCCATTAGAGATTTGCTGGTGTGCTTGGGACAATTGTCCTATTGACCCAATTTGAACCAAATTGTTGAACAGGTGGCGTCACATTTGAATCTTGAATACATTTGGATCAGATTTACTTTCTTCACACAATGAAAAGCCTGAAAGAAACATTTTATCACAGCAGAGTAACGCTCACAGTTCACCATTGGGTTTAACATAATCTTTTGTTGAAGTTGAAGCCTGTCACTAGCCACTTATGTTGATTGTTTGATTTTATGAACTGTGGGGTAGCATTATCTTTTCTATTCTTATAAAGGATGCTTCACTGTATTGTATGCTAGGGAATTAATAAAGAAAGTATCAAAGGAACCTTTCTTTATTATTTCTTTATAATTTAAAAAGCTCTTATCATGGCTGCCTTGCATATACTTCAAGTAGATTAGGATGATGTTTATTTGTCACATGCACAGTTATACACAGTACAATGTACAGTGAAGTGTTTTTTTTGTACCTGCAATCAATAGTAAGTAGTGAGAAAAATACAAACAAAACAAAACAAGACAAAAACAAAAAAAGAGAAAGAAATACATATATAAACATATATATATATATATATATATATATATATATATATATATATATATATATTTCATCATCCCCACACTCCGAGATTGGGTACCAAGCCCCAATAGTAACACATAGTACACTGAACGCCAGAGCAGCTGACCTGAAAGATAAGATCATGGCCAAGAAGGAC
>VUQJ01023926.1:16430-29622 GCA_015108635.1 Andinoacara biseriatus
CCCCGAAAAATAAAAAAAAAAAAAAAAAAACGCTGCAAAAGCTCACAAACGATGGAAGTTAAATAAAACACCAAAACACATTCTCCCTCACAACACTGATGAATCCTCCACTTTTTCCAGCGTATCTCAGCGTCCTTAGCATGTTTTGGTTTCTGTCACTTCTGCAGCTGTTTCATCGTGTTATTGTCTCCCCCAAATCTCTTCTGTTATGTTTTGTGTGCTTTTGCAACATTTTTCTCTTTGGTGGTGTTTTCTTTTGACACCTCAGGGCCACAAATTAAATACAAAAGTGTATCAATCACATCTGGTCCAAAATATTTAGTTAACAATTATGTGCACTGCAGCTTGAAATCTTAGATTTTAAGACAGGAGTGTCAAACGGCCTCTTAAAGGGTACAATCCACCCTTCTAGATGACTCTGCAAAGTGTGAAAATTGCAGAGATGATGATCATAATTTTTGGACTTTTGAATGTATTTGTGTTGCAAGTTGACGTTAAGCATGCATCACGTCACGAGAGTGGTTGGCCAACTGTTAATTTAGTCTGAGTCAGAGGTCATTTTTTGCAGACTTGTTAGTGATAGCATTATCCCTGGACCGCCATATCACACCAGAATAAGAAGGTTAAGCCAAGGAGCCATGCTGACGCATTTCTCTGTAATGACAGTGGTTTGACTGAAAATGGAAAAAGTGAGACATAATATTAAAGTTGCCCTGATTTTCCTTAAGAAATTTGAGGGTGTACATTTAAGTACAGTACATAAGGCTTGAAAAATCAATATTTGGTATGACCACATTCATGGGACTGGATTGAACATGAGTCAAAAAGCAGCCAATGTCCAAAGAAAACTTCGGAAGACCTTCAGAAACCTGGAGAACTATTGCTCAAGACTATTTTAAAAAATTATAAACAGAGTTCTGGCTCCTTGGAAGGAAAATATCAAGAAATGAGGAGTGACTTTTGCACAGTACTCTATATATGTGACAGAATATAGATTAAAGTTTAATAGTTCTCCTTTTTTTTTTTTTTTGCTCAAACTCACTGTCATTTTTCTGTCAGTCGACTGCTGCAGCACTAATGGATAGCCACACTATATACTAAAAAAAAACCTCCCTTGAGTTAGTGAGAGTGATGGGATTGGAACCCAGGTAATGTAGCATGGAAGATGTAAGGCTTTGCTTGGAATGGTCTAAGGCAAACTTAAATTAAACAGTTCAAAATGAACCTGTAACACAGCTGAGTGCATGCAAAGTGAAGCAGTGCAAAATGCTTTGGAAAAGTCCCTGCATGCATTGTGGTGATGAATGATGTCCAGACAGGAAGAGATTGTATCATATGCTTCTTTGATCTTCTAGCCCACCACCAAGCTGTTCATTGATGGCAAGTTTGTCGAGTCCAACACGTCTGAGTGGCTTGACATCCACAACCCTGTAAGTATTCATAGATGAACTGTGCTCAACCTGCACAGTTGCTGGAGTAATAAGATCTGGCAGCCAGTATACAGTGTAAAATTTGTTGCAGTATCTTGTGAATATTGGAGGGAACAAATAAGTCCTAAGTTGTTAAATTTTAATAGCCTAATATGTAAAATGATAGAAATCTGAGCCCAGTCTGCACAGCCTGTCATGTTTCATATCTTCTAACAGACGAGCCTGGTGTATAGCTTGTCAAACATTAGCCTGTAGCAAAACAGTGATGACCGATTGTAGCGCGAGAAGATATTCATCTACTTCCATCGCATTAGGATTAAAAAAAAAAAAAAAAAATTGGGTGATTAATATTAATGGACTGATGCACATGCAGTAATGCCAAATAATGCTGCCACTGCTCTCAGTTAACTTGTCTTTATGGACTGTGTCCTGCTCTGCAGGCCACGAATGAAGTGGTGGGACGTGTTCCTAAAGCTACACAGGAGGAGATGCTGGCAGCTGTGGATTCCTGCTCCAGAGCCTTCCACTCCTGGTCCGAGACCTCCATCCTCAGCAGGCAGCAGATCTTCCTGCGCTACCAGCAGCTCATCAAGGATAACATTGTAGGGAGATGGGGCACTTGCTCACATATGTGTCAGAATGATTTCTTGATTTCATGAAATAAACCTGCAATTTCTTCTTCTAACATTTCAGAAAGAGCTGGCTAAAACAATCACTTTGGAGCAGGGTAAAACTCTAGCGGATGCAGAAGGAGATGTATTTAGAGGACTGCGTAAGTAACGTATTGCCTTGACTCCTAGTGTTCCAGCAGGGTTCATCCTGACCTCCAAATCGGATCCGTCCTGCTGTAAATACAGATGAGATCATATTCCCCAGGTGAAACAGTTTATGCCCTGACCTGGGTAAAAGTTTGAGACTTAAAGTAGCAGGAGGTCATCCATTATTTGTGTGTAACCAGGCACTCAATGCAAAATGGAATATTTACCTTTTAAATTAGAAATGGACAATGGTACTGTTTTACATATTAAAGGCTTAAGCTGCTTTTAATAAGACTTTAGTTATAAGAAACAAGGGCTGCAGTGTTCCTGCAGCATTACAGTAATAAGTCCTGATAGTAAAGTGTGTGTCTGCTGTAAAACATTTTGCACACAGTGCTTTTAGTTGCACTCTATTTAAAGAAAATTATGCAGCTTCCCTCGCTGAGGTGCACCCGTTCATTCTGGCAGCCTTGCATCAACAGGAATCATGTTGAGAAATTAAGAGCTGTGTGCGCTTGAAGACCAAGGGAGGAATTTTTGTTTATTACAAGACGCAGCTGCCAAGTAATGTTTTTTTGTACTTGGTGTGGATCCCAGTTTCGGGGTGCCTGAATTATTCTGGCAGGCTAACTCTTCTATTATCAGCCGAAAGACAGGCTACATGTGCAGGTGCGCTGGAAGTGCCGGGGCTAATGGTGTTTGAAATACTTACAAGTTTTATTACAGTTTTTTTTCTCAGGAAATAGAGCTGGCTGATTTTTTTTTTTTTTTCATTCTTAAGAGGCTAACGTGTAAATTTCAATGATGGATTCATCAGTTAATTGTGTATGCCATATTGTTTATCTATGCACTTTGTTATCGCCTGACTTAATAAATCCTCTTTTTGTTCACTCCTCAGAGGTGGTTGAACACGCCTGCAGCATTACAACGCTCATGCTGGGTGAAACCTTACCCTCCATCACCAAGGACATGGACACCTACACCTACCGCCTGCCAATCGGAGTGTGCGCCGGCATCGCCCCTTTCAACTTCCCTGCCATGATTCCTCTATGGATGTTTCCCATCGGGATGGTGTGCGGCAACACCTACCTGATGAAGCCCTCTGAGCGAGTCCCAGGCTGCACCATGCTTTTGGCCAAAATGCTCCAGGATGCCGGAGCACCAGATGGTACACTCAACATAATCCACGGACAGCATGCAGGTGAGTGCGTGAGTAATTCCCTGTTCATTGAGGAGCTCACAATCTGTGTGTCATAAACAATCGGGAAAGGTCCAAGGATGAGTCAGACATTAATCATATACCCCTCTGGCAATTTGTAGATAAGAAATTTCCATAATATGTGCAGTCTATATCTGTAAGTAATCTACAGGCGTTTGAAGCAGGAGAATTTGAATCTCTTTATCTGTGCTTGTATATTGTGCCCTGAGGGTGCGACACAGATGAAAAAGAAAAGATTTACTTTTTTCTTTTGTTTGTGCAGCGGTAAACTTCATCTGTGACCATCCAGCCATCAAATCCATAAGTTTTGTGGGCTCCAACCAAGCTGGAGAGTACATCTACGAGCGGGGCTCCAAGAATGGCAAGAGAGTGCAGTCGAACATGGTACTTGCAAGACCAAAAATGCTCTTCTTACATTAGCGGTATTTCCTACAGCATTAGATGTCACATTGTGACAGTATATAATGTGGCAGTAATCAGCTGCCTGTCCGCTCAGATTTTCATTCTTGGGTTGGACTCCAGCTCTATCTGACTCTAACTTTGTTCTACTTTGATGTTGCCTGGGTGAGTTTGGTGTAACGGTGCATAAGTCAGCTTCTTGTTCTGGTTAGTGTGGCCCTCCAGCTTGCAGAGGCTCTTCAGAGCACAGTTTTACATGTTATAAGACAACCAATATTTTAAATGTTTTTCTTATTGCTGTTACCCCGACATTGATTTAATGCTGTGCTGTCAGTCACTGAGATTTGCAGCACATGTGATTAGCGCTCTGTTGTCTCTGTTTGGTGTTCTGCACTCCGTTGGAGGGAAATGATACAGATTTTGTGTCCTACATTTTGCATTTAGGGTGCCAAGAACCACGGTGTGGTGATGCCTGATGCCAACAAAGAGAACACCATCAACCAGCTAGTGGGTGCTGCTTTTGGAGCAGCTGGCCAGCGCTGCATGGCTCTCTCCACTGCTGTTTTTGTTGGGGAGTCTCGCAAATGGCTCCCAGAGCTGGTGGAGCGCTCTAAATCACTGCGGGTAAATGCAGGTAACCACCTGCATATGTGTACCACTGTGTGTGGGGGGGGGGGGTCTTTGCCAAACATTTGAAATTGTATCAGTTGATATGAATACTATTTTTTTTTTTTTTTTAAATATCAAAATTTGTGTATTAGGTGATCAGCCTGGGGCAGATGTGGGTCCCCTGATTACCCCGAAAGCCAAGGCCAGGGTAGAGTCTCTGATCCAGAGTGGGGTTGATGAAGGGGCCAAACTGCTGCTGGATGGGAGAAATGTTAAAGTCAAAGGATATGAAAATGGAAACTTCGTAGGACCCACCATCTTAGCCGGTGTTACGGTGAGAACTTTAATTTTGGTCAGACGTTGTTGAAGTACGTTGAAATAAAATATCTGGTCAAATTTCAACCTGAGTACAGTGTTTTTATGAAAAAATGTCTTCATTTTAGGACAGCTGGAGTCCTTAGTGAATGTTTAAATTCTGCTTTTAAATGTAGATTTAAAAAAAAGAAGGGGGAAAAAAAAAGCTTTTACTCTCAAGCCTGAGAGTCTGACTCTTCAATAAGCAGCTATCTCAGCGTGATGGTCCCCTCTACCCTTCCAGGTTTCAGGCTTAGAGTGTTGAGTGTCAGACAGCTGACCTTAAAATGGAAAGTAGCTGTGAAATGCATTTAAAACACTTTTCTCCTTTCTTCTCCAACACAAACTGACTCGTCCTCTGTTCTGTTAATAATGCCTTGTGGAGTTTAAGTCATGATCACTCTGCTTTTTTTTTTTTTTCCTTTTTCTTCAGCCCAACATGAAATGTTACAAAGAAGAGATCTTTGGACCGGTGCTTGTTGTCCTGGAGGTCGACAGCCTCGACGAAGCCATCTCTTTAATCAACAGAAACCCTTACGGCAACGGCACAGCCATCTTTACCACCAATGGAGCCACAGCTCGCAAATACACACATGAGGTGGACGTCGGCCAGGTATATATGTGCGCTCTTTGTCTGCTGAAGATACGGTTTTCAAATAAGCATGTAAACTGGTCACCTTTGTGGTATTTTGGTCCTCGGTGAGTCACCTGTTTGAGACTGGGATGAGTAAGCTGTTTTGTGTGGGAGGTGCTTTGTTTCTGAAAAGTAAAACAGACATGAAGTGGGAATGGTTTTATTGGAGTGAAGTTAGAGGTACTTTGCCAGCTGAAACTATGTCAGCTATTACCTGCCAATGGATTAAAATGTGGAACAATCCCAAATCTTGTGGATTAATGCAGCAGGAGGCAATTTGTAGTTTGTTTTTGGACTAGGTACTAATTGAATGCTAGTCCAGTGGTGTTGATGGATTTTTTTTAAATGTATATTCAGCAGCCTGTTTTTATTGAAATTGAGTGTTAATCTCGGCTTTTAAATACCAGGCTTTTCTTTTTTCTAAGACAGCCAGATTAAACTAATTTCACCCCAATTCCTGTTGTATTTGTACAGTCTGCAGTAGTTTGGTGTCTTAATAATGCATATATGCCTTTTTACAGATTGGTGTGAATGTACCCATCCCTGTCCCGCTCCCTATGTTCTCCTTCACTGGCTCCAGAGGTTCATTCAGAGGAGATACCAACTTCTATGGCAAGCAGGTAAATAGCAAAAGTTGTTTATCGTCCCCTCAGATCATCACAATTCTCTCCACTGAAGTATTGAAAGAACCTTTTTCTATGTGCCAGATAGCTCTCTGACATATCTGTTATCACTTTACCACTAGGGCATTCAGTTCTACACTCAGATCAAGACTGTTACGTCTCAGTGGAAGGCTGAGGATGCCACTTTAACAAGCCCAGCTGTTACAATGCCAACCATGGGACGTTAAGCTAAAATGACAGTGCACCTAACCTTCAGAGACTTCTTACATGCCTTAGGAAGCCCAAGAAGGGATTGGAAATGGTTACAAGTCCTTTTCACTACTGAAATATTCATACTGGAGATTATTACTTGGAGAAAAAAAATGTCAGGATTTACAAAGTTAAACACAATTTACATGGACTCAATCAGTGAATGACGCTGTGAATCTTTGCGTTGGTTACATGCGCACACATTTTCTCCTCACTTCCTGTTCAGACCAGGGGAATCATGACTTCATAGCGGCTCGTCCTTTTCGTGATCTGTTGAGTGCTGTGAAAGCACAAGGAGCAAGGAGGCTGCCGCTGAGTAGTTAACAGCAAACGTCTTCCACTGTTATCCCCTGTGTGTGTGTCTGTCATTAGCCTCTTCTGTTTGTCAGGTCATCTGCTCAATATGTGAATAGGTGAAAGTCTGAACACAAATGTTTCATCACTCCAGTGAATCCGAAGGGTTGCAGCTCTTCTTCCTTACATGATGAGTATACCCTGCTGTATACCGTCCAGTGTTGAGAATAGTATGTAGCAAATAGAGTTTCATAGTTTTTAACAGTACTGTCAAAGTAATGGTCATGGATTTAATACATATGATATTAAATATATTCTTTATTAACCATTATAATGGCCTTTATGGGACGGAAGTGTTAGTGCTGCATGTACAGTGTGGAGACATGGCTGTTTAAGACTGAATAAAGGCACTGCAATACGACACAGTTGTCCTGTGATTTCTGTTGAAATAGCTCTGTTTCCTTTTTTCATGTATTGATTATAGATAAAAAGATGACAATAAAGGTAAAAAATGAAAAGCAGGTGGTAACTTTGAACTTCCTGTAATTTTGCCACCGAAAGCGATCGTGTTGCTTTGAGCGCCTGCCAGAGGTTAGCATTAGAGGTGATGCTGCATGTGCATCCACACACCAAACAAAGCACGAGACCAAAAAAAACACTCCTACTGACGTCACTGGGAGTCAGCTGTGAGCGGCGTGCTGCTAGCTGGACAACATGGTGAGTCTCTGCGGTGTTTAGCGTTCAGTAACGCACAGTTAGGGCAGCTGCTGAGTCTCTGTGGTGTAATTAGCCGTTATCGATATTTCTAAGAATCCCCTTTTCAAACGTTAGCCCCGCAGCGTAGCATGCTTGGCATTAGCTTGTTCTCAAACTTCACTGCTGATAGCTTTCTTTTATATCCTTAGTTGGGCGAAACCTAATGCTAACGAGATGTTAAATAAGGTTCAACCTTAACGGTAGTGGTACTAACTTTAGTTATTAGTTGTACACGGGGTAGTGTCAAACAAGTAAGATAAGAAAACGGGGAAGTCGGGTTAACGTTATCGTTAAGTGCAGAATAATTTAAACATTAGCCGCTATCGAACATGCTTTTGGCTTTTCAATAACCTTCAAAAACTGCGGCGAACCTGTATATTATATTATATTCAACAGTATATACGGTCACCGGCCACTTCATGTGCTTGAACCGGTGTTGCGTCAGCAAATGATTGCCCGCATTTAAACTATTGTAAGTGACATGTTGGCCTATGATCTGTCAAATATATGTGAATATGTATATTCACAAAAATATCAAGTCATTCTGAGCCAGAAAGCGCGTTAGTGTCACGAGGTAGCTGCAGTCAGTTTTTGGCAAATTCACTTTTATATGTCCTTATTTATCCGGGTAAACATTGTTTACATTAAAATGTATTTTTCAATAGAGATCTGGCCATGAGGGCAGCAGAATTTGCAACAAGTATAACGTCGCACTTTTATCAAGATATATTAAATGGCCAAAAATGACTATATACTCTCTATATAAAACCCCTCCATAAATCCTGTTAACTATAGTCTTTTTAAAAATGAAAGCAAATGTATTACACAGAAAACTGTAAATTGTGGCCTCAGTTTCCTGTAGCATTTCCACAGCATTTTGCTGACAGGAGTGGCACCTGGTGTGGTCTTCTGCTTCAAGGTTGGGTGTGCTTTGCATTTAGAGATACCTTGGTTGTAACAAGTGGTTATTTGAGTTGCTGTCCCCTTCCTATCAGCTCGAAACAGTCTGTCCATTCTCCTCTGACATCAACAAGGCATTTTTGTCCAGAGAACTGTCATTCACTGGATATTTTCTCTCTTTCAGACCATTCTCTGTAAACCTTAGAAATGATCATGTGGGAAAATCCCAGTAGATCAGCAGTTTGGGAAATACTCGGACCAGCCTGTCTGGTACCAACAAACATGCCACAGTCAAAGTCATTTAAACCACCTTTCTTCCCCCATTCTGTTGCTGCTCAATGTTAGTTCATTGAATAGATTATTGACTTAGCAAACATTGAGACTATAAATTGAGACTATAAATGAAAATTGCCTCACAGTGTATTTCAAAAGGTTCACAGATGAGTATTTCTTTTGCTGTATTCATTTGGGTAACTTGCTCCAAACCAAAGCACGTGTTGAATTTCTGAAATTTAAAAGTGAAATTTTCATTCCAGTGCAATCAAAGTGAGATTGTCTCAGCAGGGTTTCTCAGAGGAGCATTTGTCTTAAGCTTTTAAGGTTTCATAATTCTGCACTTCTGTAAAGAGCTGTCGAATCTTGCTTGAGTTACAGAGTATCGATTGAACATCCAGATCAAAGGATTAAAGTCAACCAATTTAAGTCCAACATGGTGAAATTTTAAAGTATCCTAAATGTTCTGCAGGAGAAGGAAGTTGACATTGAGATATGGTGGTTGGTTGGAAAGTCTGACGGGGTGTGGTCAAACACGGTGGTGTAAATCACTTAATTGCTTCCTACCACTCTGTAGCTTGTCATGCTGTAATTTAACATCTCCCAGTACTAGTCAGCAGCAGTTTGAGCTGCTTTCGGGAGCACTTCAAAACAATTTAAGTCCTGTTTGTTTTTTGATCCTCCAGAATGAAGATGAAGCCTGCCGTGGCGCTTTTCCTCCTGGCCCTGCTCGCCGTCGCAGGGCTGAGCCAAGCCCAGCTCGAGACCTCTTTCCTGGATTTGTCCTGGATCCTTCCCAGTCTCAGTCGGCCAGCGAACCACAGCCGTATCTTCTACGCGGTGATGTTTGATGCTGGGAGCACGGGGACACGCATTCACGTCTACACCTTCATCCAGAGCAACTCAGGTAAATGCAGGGCAGAGTTGTCTCTGTTAGTCTGTTCTGCTTCCCTCTGCATGAGAGTTTTATTGGGTTAGAAACATTCTGTGCTTACTGCTGAAAGAGAGACATGTAATGAATCCCAACTGCCTGCAAAATGCTTTATATAAATATTCCCAGGGTTTTTCTTAGAATTTAAAGAGCAATGAGGAGACCTTTGACCTGAATAGAAGTGAATATTTATAGTAATTTTAGGAATAATCCTATCTGGCCAGATTTAAGTCATGTCTCACCATAAATAAATGTCTTTATGCAGAGCAGATTTATAGCTCCTAGATTCATTTAAGAGGTGCTACACATGTGATGTGGGTGGATCTTTTGTCTTTCAGAGCAGCTGCCTGTCTTGGACAATGAGATGTTTCATTCCATAAAGCCTGGCTTGTCGGCGTATGCCGATGTCCCGGAAATGGTGAGTTCATTGTTGCCTCTAATCAATTGTATTGAGTTGGAGGAAAAGGTCTGTCTGCTCTACATTTTATTCATACACATTTGCCAATAACCTCCCTCTGTGAGAGTCACATTGCAAATAAAAGTAAGTGAGGAATGCAAAATGACAAGCAAGTGAAGCGTCAGGCAGACCCAGCTGACATAACAAGAAGTGATATCTCAACTGACCAGTCGCTCTGTGGTCAGTGGACCTTTCTGCTGCTTTGTTGTGACTGCTGGTTCTGCTTAGGCTGGACAAACGGTGAGGATGTTGCTGAAGGTGGCCAAGAGGACGGTGCCTCGTCTGGAGTGGAAGAGAACTCCTCTGGTCCTCAGAGCCACAGCTGGACTTCGGCTGCTGTCCGCACAGAAAGCTCAGGGTCTTCTGGACCAGGTAAGAGCACAGTGTGTCTTGTACTGAGACACGAGACTTTATTGAGAGATCTGAGATGGCGATCACACATACCGGCATTCTGTATAGTGTAGTTCTTTATCATAAGGGAGTTGTCTGACACTATTGTGAAAAAGAAAAAAAGAAAAAAACACAACCTATTATCCAGCGAAGCAGCAGGCAGAAAAGGAAAGTGCTGTGGCAGGTAGTACAGAGACAGGAGGGAAAGTATTGTTATCAGCGAGCAGTGAGATTAGTGTGGAAGGCTCTTGTGGAGGGGATAAGATAGTAACGGATAGCCCTGGGGCACCTTGAAAAATAAATGATACTTTATTAATCCCCCCACCCCGAGGGGTTTAATTAATCCCTTCAAGCGGAGGGCACCTCTGGATGAGCTATCATTACAGTAGATAACATTAAGGCCATCTCAGGGGTGCTTTCCTTTGCTCCCTGTTGCTCTCAGATCTCCCCTTCTCCCTCTCCCTTTTCCTCAGGTTCAACATGTGTTTGACGAATCTCCTTTTTTGGTCCCAGACGACAGCGTCAGCATAATGAACGGCAAAAAGGAAGGTAACGTCTGCCCACCCTTTGCCCCGACACGCAACACATCCGTCACTTATCACAGCAGCTGTTGTCTATTCAAGTGCGTTTTGTAGGTGGCAGCGATCCGTCTCCCTGCTTTTTAGTGGGCTGTGCAATTTCTTGTTTACTGCAGGCAACTAAATTGCTGCAGATTACAGCAGTGTTTTATGATGACACTTAAGAAAATGAAATGGCATTTCACCACAAAGTTGTTTTGACCCTAAGAGTCAGTAATTATGCGGTGGAAGAACGCTGTTGTCTGTTGTGGAATTGATTAGTCAGCGTTTGAACCTCGTTTATAGAACTACGTGTTTTTCTGTATGCAAAATTAGTTTTCTAAAATGGTCGTTTCACCTGAAATGACAGGTTTCTGTTTCTTCCTTTTCTTGTGTGCTAATTTTGAAAATGTAGGAATCCTGGCTTGGATATCTCTGAACTTTCTAACAGGCAAGTGCACGTCTACATGCAGCATTAAGCAGTGAATATTTTTAGATCTTACCTGCTTTATATCCAGGTTTAACTTTCTATCTGAAAGTATCATCGCACTATCACGCCTCATGTTCAGAAATAGAGGCTAAATGTGTCCGACTATGAATTTCCTGCCTACAGGAGCGCTCTGATCTTTTATCAGATAGGATGCAGCGATTTTATACTTTTGGCTTATACATGTCTGACAAATAGGCCTTTTGAAGATAAGCATCACAGGTGTAACTGATTCGGTCCTCTCTGTTGTGCTTGTTGGATTAAAGTGTGACATTTTTCCAGGTCACCTGAAAGCACAAAGTAAGAAGACTGTGGGAATATTGGACTTGGGAGGAGGATCCACACAGATCACTTTCCTGCCCAAACTCAGGGTCAGTTGTTTGAACACTTTTGTCCAAATTGTAATCTTTAGTGATAGTAACCCTCTGTGCTCTCTGAATTCCACTGTAGAAAACCGCTGAAAGTGTTCCTGCTGCTGACTACATTGCCAAGTTTGATGTCTTAAACTCGACATTTGAATTGTACACTCATAGGTAACTGCTTCAGTAATGAATGCATGCTTCATAAAACATAATCCAGTTCATTTTAATTCATTGAGTGAAGAGGAAATCACTTCTTGATTTAGTATCTAAGATCATTTCCGTTGATTTTTTTCACGTTTTAAATTGGCCTCCGGTTATGCTGCTGAATTTGTTGCTGTGACTCTGCAACTTCACTCGGCTCCGTGTTTAATTAGGAAAACTTTTAGTCGTTAGGATGTGAATAATAGGCAGACAGCGCTTGTTTGGCTTCTTATCGGGATGACTTATTTGTTACATGCACAGTTTGTTCCTGCTTGGTTTTGTAACTGTGTAACAATCCTTTAACTTCATCCAGTTATCTTGGAAATGGACTGATGGCGGCTCGACTGGCCACACTGGATGCGCTGGGTGCAGAAGGTACTGTGCTGTACATGAAGTAAACGTGTTTCTTTGGCATTTGCTGTGTCAGTGCCACTATTGTACTCCACTGATGGATACTGAGAAGCAAGCGAGTCAGTTCAAATGGTCTCTCAGGTGTTCTTTTTCTTTTTCACTTTCCTACTTTTCCAAATCTTGACATAGAAAACTAGAGAAATAATCTTTTTTTGTGAGATGTAGTCTTCTGTTATAAATGATTCTAGCCCTGAGATACCCTAAGATGAATCACTGAAGTGCTTCAGAGAAAATTGTGTTAGCGATTCTCTGAGTTTTTTTAAGCCAGTCTCTGACCACAGTAACCTTGTGTGAAGTTGTTGAACCCGTTGGGAGATTAAACAAGTCGTGTCTGCGCTGTCACAGGGTTGGAGTGGCAGGTTTTTAAAAGTTCCTGTCTGCCAAAGAAATTCAGGGATGAATGGAGCTTTGGAGGTCTAACCTATCAAGTGAGCGGGGACCCAGATGGTAAGATTCCATTGACTTATAATAAGTTGTGAGCAAATGAAATCCAAAGCTAATGTTTCCCAGGAAGAACTTTCAAAATGTCCCGTGAATTTTCTTGCTTTGTGACAGATGTTAACTGACTGTAAACATCTGGTGACAGATTTGAGCAAAATACACAACAGAAATTCAAATATGAGCAAAACCCTTTAAAATAGGCTTACTTAGATTACGTAAATAAACATATGCAGAATTTATACAGCTGTCTTTTTTTCCCCCTGCAGGTTATACAGGATACAAGCTTTGTTATCAGGAAGTGCTTAAGGTGGTGAAGGGGATTATTCATCAGCCGTATGAGCTTGAAGACACCAATGTTTTTTATGCATTCTCCTATTACTTTGACAGAGCTGTGGATGCAGGCCTTATCGGTTAGTGAACACACATGCAAACCCCCCCCCCCCCCCCACACCCCTTT
>VUQJ01023937.1:32770-43602 GCA_015108635.1 Andinoacara biseriatus
AAATGACTGGAATTTTTATGCAAAATGCGTTATCTTTTCCAACTGTTGCAGGAATCTCCCTTTGTGCTATCTGGGAATCTCTATGCTCCTACATTGATGTGTCATAGAGATGCCTGTAGTGGCAGGTAGAGACCGGGCTGCACCCTTGCCATGTTTAAAAAAAAAAAAACAGTGGGAGGATGCACAACAAGCCAAAACAATGCCGAAGCACGTCATGTGTTAGCAGTTGCGATGTTGCTGTGTGTAAGTTACAACAAAAAAAGAGCATAAACTGCTTTTTAAGCATGCAAGACTTACTGGGAAACATTAGCATTCAATTTGAACCATGTGATTCAGTGTCATATCAATAGTAATTGCTCTAAATGCACTGAATTGGATTGATTTTTGCAACTCTAATACAACACAAAACTTGAGGGCCCACCAAGAGCTTGAAAAAACTAAAAATGACAACGCCAAAGCCCCACAAATTCATATTGCAGCTTCAGGGAAGCCACTTTGGTTTTCTCCCAGTGATGATTTACAGCATAATTCAAAAGTCTCTGTTCAGTTCAGTCTGGACCACTTTAGTCAAAACAATATTGTTATTTTCATCTTTAGTGATTTATAAATGGCAGTATTGTTCTGGGAGAAAACCTCCCTGCCCTTCCATCTGCATACATGAAAAGCCTAAGGCAGGGAGAGCAGCTGGTGCAGAACGGAGCAGGCATCACTGACAACAGTAGGGGCTAGGGTGGAGGTGGGTTGCAAAGCATCTTGCAGAAGAAGCAGGATCTCTAATCAGGCTAAAGAAAATGAAGGAGTACACCCTATATATGAAAGTAGACTAGAATAGCAGCAGATGTCAGCTGGTCTTGAGTGTAGTCGCTACCAGCTGATGCACCAGAACTAAGGGCAGTATTACATCGCATAAAGATGAAAAAACTATATACTGAATCTGCGATAACCTGTTAGGACTGGATTACGGTCTCTCAGAACTAGCTCCTGACAGGTGCTGCACAATCAGGTCAGAATCAAAATGGGTTTAAAGCTTTTTCTTATTCAGAGCCAGTGAAAATGATTGGATTAACATTAACTGAAAGTCACAGTTTAGGATGAACCGTGGCTTGCTTTTTTTTTTTTTACAAGTTCAAATAAATCACATGATTACAATCCACACCAGGTGAAGACTTAAAAAAACGAGGATGCAAGGGCACCAGAACGTGACCCCACAGTTTGACCTGACACTGACACAAGCTCCTGACTGACATGTCCTCTGACAAAAAAAATCCTTATAACAGAGTCCAAGGAATGTCTGGAATGATCCAACACAGCAGCCTCTGAATCAGTTATGTAATGCTGTTCCAAAGTCCATCAGCTGGCTTACATGTGAGAATGAAAGCCACTAGAAAATCATTTTAAAAATAAGTGCTGTGTGGTACCTGCCTGTTTTACCCCATAGCAACTGCGTAACTAACTCCAGTAAGGCTGCAAGTTTGAGCTATTGTAGGCAGGAGGAGGTAGCAGAATCTGCTTTGCTTTGCCCCCACCTCTGTAACAAAAACCATCCCTGAACTAAAGGTATCCTGTAGCACTACTGGGTTATAAATCAGAGGCCAGGCCCCTTTCATTCCCCTCTGTCAGGCATGACCTCTGTTTCCCCGGGGGTCAGGAAGATGGCCTGAGCGACAGCCCTGTGGGAAACCTGACCAGGAGCCACGGACAAACAATCGTCTTACCTCAGGAAAAGCTGCGGCAGCACAACAAGCAGGGCTGCTGAAGGGTCTCCGGTTCAACACCAACTGAAACTTACAGAAAAAGGAGACGAGAGTTTTATGTGTTTTCTTTTCAGTAAGTAGGGAGGGTCAGTTGACCCTGATTATAGAACAAAAACGGGGACTGACCACTGCTGGGTTGAACCAAAGAGGCTACTGAGAGTTTTTCGGTTTAAGCGTTATGTAGGTTAAACGTATATACAATCTATATTTAGCAATAGAGCTCATCTATTGATTTCACAGAGCATATCCCAGTTGTTACCCAGGGGTAAGACTCTTGGTAATAATCATATCAACATACACACACTGAAGTTCAAATTGACCATCAGAGTGGGGGAAAAAAGTGATTTAAGTGACTGAATGTGGTGTGGTTGTTGGTGCCAGATGGGCCAGTCTAAGTATTTCAAAAACTACTGGTCTGCTGGGACTTCCCCCCACAACCGAGAATGGTCCAAAAAAAGAGAAAATATCCAGTCTGCAGCAGCTCTCTGGGTGAAAATGCTTTGTTGATGCCAGAGGTCAGAGGAGAACAGCCAGGCTGCTTCAAGCTGATAGGAAGGCAACAATAATTCAAACAACCACTCATTACATCTCAAGTATGAAGAAGAACATCACTAAATGCACAACACATTATACCTTGAAGCAGACGGGCTGCAGCAGCAGGACCGCTCCTGTCAGCTAAGAACAGGAAACTAAGGCTCCAATTTGAATGGGCTCACCAAGAAGATTAGAAAAAAGAAGCCTGTTCTGATGAGTCTCCATTTCTGCTGTGACAGTCTGATGATATTGTCTGAATTTGGTGTAAACATCACAAAAGCATGGATCCATCTTGCCTTGTATCCATCATTTCAGACTGGTGTTGCTTGGCCATGTCCATCCCTTTATGACCACAATGTACCCAACTTCCGATAGCTGCTTCCAGCAGGATAACGTGCCGGTTCACAAGCAAATCATCTCAAAATGGGTTCTTGAAAATTATAGTGAATTCACTGTACCCAAATAGCTTCCACAGTCACCAGATCTCAAGCCAATAGAGCACCTTTGGGATGTAGGGGAGCAGGAGGTTCACACCATGAACATGCAGCTAATCTACAGCAGCTGTGTGATGCCATCGTGCCCATATGGACCAAAAATTCTTAGGAATGTTTCCAGGACCTTGTTGAATCTGTGTCATGAAGAATTAAGGCAGTTCTGAAGGCAAAAGAGAGTCCAACCCAGTGCTAGCAATGTGTAGCTGATAAAATGCAGTTATGAAAATCAATTTAATAGTTTATTGGCAGATCATCTGTACATATCAATAATAAATCATATGCATGAGATCATTTGCTATTATTCTTTTGTATATAATGCAGTGTAAACATGTTAAATATGTCACATAATTGCAGTTAATTTGTAACAAATTTCTTGAAGATGAAAGCATGAACATGAAGATCCATCAATAACCTTTAGGCTGTATTGCTCGCTAATGTGCCTTCCAAACAATGGAAGTTCAAGTGTGATAGAACTGCAGGATAAGGAACCAAATGCGAACTTCTTGAACAAAAACACATCCTTATTGGTGGAAAGTTTAAAACAAGGCAGGATGACAGGATCCCGCCGGGAATGGCACAGTTTTATTTTGAAGAACTTGGAGAAGTCAAAGGAGATGTGCAGGCATTGGTGACAGAATCGTAGACCATTATGATGGTTATTTATTCTTCAGTGTGATTTTTCAAGTTTGTCTATAATATAAACTGGGATGACACCTGTTTCGTGCACAGTAGATTTGCATTTTTCAACATAAACAACTGTTTACAGCTTTTTGTGTAGTCTAACTCCTTGGAGAAGCTTGTGTGTCCCTTTGAGAACAGATGTTTCTAAAAAAAAAAAAAAGAAGTAAACAGATTTATAATAAAACGATGGGAGTAAATCAGAACTACTAGGTTAGCCACATGACATCTTTGACCAGATGTTGATGCTGGTGAAGAGGGCGGCAAAGATGTGCACCAATCAAAGCCATTTTGATTCTGACTGCAAACCCTAATTATAGTTCTAAGAATTCATTACTTTAAATTAGATTTGAGGTGTAAAGTTTTTTTTTTAACTTGTCTGCCTTAACTTTACACTTTATTGTGCCATTTCTATTTTTGTATACATTTAGTGCATTCAGTAAATATTACCTTATATTACATTGTGTGTGTGTGTGTGTGTGTGCGCAGCCAGTGTCGTCCAAGAAGAGTATGATGAATAGCTGTTCTGTGGCCAATAAATTATCAGCATAAATTTGCAGATTTCATAAAAAGTCCCTTCAAAGAATTAAACATATTGTGGTCACCAAACTCTTTGAATCCAAGTACCATTCTGCAGTGAGTTCCTTACTGTGAAAACATTTCAGGCCACGTTGTACTGAGAAAACACCCCAGTCACACAGTCAGATCTATTCCCAGTCATGTGGGAACAAGAAAAGCTGTCAGGTCGACAGCTGGCCCTTGCTCCTCATCTGCATCCATGAAAACATTCGTCTACACTTCTCCCGCTCTGATATTCGACTCCCACGAGGCCACAGAGTTCATAGCCCAAACTCCACAATCCAGTCACTTTATTGGTCACTTTACTGCATCCCTGTGGTTTTTGATTACTCTTTTTCACTTTCAGTTCTTGATGTTTTTTTTCACCAAGCAGGGTAAAAGCATCTCCTGGGACCATATGTTCACAATATGGCCTGTCTACAGCCAGTGATAGGCCCTTTCCGTTTTAGGTGGCAGCTTTGATGTGTTCTGCAGTCCGTTAAATGTGTTGGGGAAAAATGCATGTTTAAAAAGACAAATCATCTGCAGGTTCAAATGCTCTCCTTCAGCCTCTCCTCTCCCGCCTCCACCTCCTCACACAGACGCTCGGTGACTGTAAATGTTCTTTGAGCCACACAGTTTTACCTTCAGGTCAAAACCATTGCATGCTTTCTATCTTTCTATAGAGTATACTTTGGTAATACAGTTAAATGTTTACTGCTCGAGGTCAGTCCTGCAATCGTTTCACTGCAGCCCAACTTGATGATTATGTAAGTGGCAATAAAGCGATATGGAGTAAATAAGTGCTGAAAGTCAAAATTCGGTATAAAAGTTATGATCACACTCCATCAAAGTACCCTGCTATCCCAACCGAGTAGTGTGCTCTTTCTGCAGGCTTCATCGTTATTTCTATATGGCTGAAGACAAAGGAATTTAAAATGAAGGAGTTCAAGGACAAGGATGTGTAAGTGGTAAAAGCATCACGGTGTAAGGTGTCTACTGTATTTTATCCTGTTAGACACAAACATGTGCAGGTTATGAGAACACATTTCCATTTTGGGGTTATTTAGAATTAGCATGGCACAATGATGGCTATACAACCTTATCCCACTAATAGCTCAACAAATTAATTTTCTTTTTGCTGTTTTGTTTGTTTGTTTGTTTGTTTGTTTAGAAAACAACTTTTCTGCCTCAAGCCAAGGTAAAACCCCTTTTTATGGCACGGATTAACTTTGAGAACGGCTACAGTACAGACAGGCTGTAACCTTGAGGCTGCAGTGAGAGAAAAATAGGCTCACTGCACAGCAGAGGCAGGGGAGCTGCAGAGTAAATCACTGTCTGGTCTTCAAGTCTCTTTCTGTACCACTAATTGACTATTTGCTAAACTCAGTTCCCGTTGCCACACCTGTCAAGCTTTTTGTTTTTGCACAATCCGAATTATAATTTGCAGCGATAGGGAGGCACTTTTTAAGTTTTTATTTTTGAAACAAGCCTTTGATTTTTTTTTCCCCCACAAAAACATGAGGATACATATTTCTAACCAACAGCTGTTTATTTTAGTCTTCCATGAGGACTGTCAGTTACATATTTTATCATAATACAAGAACTGGGTATCTAAATTAGAGTGTTCGAAAGCTTAAGATGGTTTGGTTGTGCACATATTATTGTGACTCCATCATTGCAGATGGTTTTATTGGGAGAAAAAAAAACAAAAATGTAGCAGAACATTGGCCACATTAGCTTTATATAGACAAAAATATGCAGACAGGTCTGCTTATTGTATGTTAGCTTGTGATTAATATGATGCAGGAACATTTTGACAGTTACACAATGACCTTTTTCTTGCTGGTTAGGTTTTAAAGTAACGTCAAGTTGCTAGTGAAGGTAGTACACTACTTACCAGGACATAGTATCCATAGAAGCTAAACCAGAACCGCTTCTCTGTGAAGTTCTTTTTTAAACAGCCAACTGCCGATTACAGAGGACACTACACATGACACTACTATGCATATCTAAACAAGCGGGACTGAGAAAAAAGGAATGGACACTGAAAAATGCTGCAAACCATTGTGAGAGATGAGAATGAATTTTGACATTTGGCTTATATGTATGTGCACCGTCCCTCTCGGCTACAGTACATGTACACAACTCTCATCTTCAAATGCATGCACCCAGAATGAACGGCATTAGCCATTCGCCCTCAGCCCGCCAGCTCCAGATGAAGAGCGTCTGCTGTCTGTGCTCTCCAACCTCTACCATCATCAAAGCAGAGCAGAGCGCTTGACCTCGCCCTCGTCTTCGCCACAGTTCTGGGGTTAGCCTTTCTTAATATAACCCCAGTCTGGTTGTGAGGGCGAGGGAAGGCCCATCTCTGTGGCGCCATGATGGGCAGGACCTCCTCTGAGGACTCAGTCAGTGATCTCCCTCGAAACCCACAGAGGATTCCTACCTGATCATCCTCAGTGACATCTAATGGCAGGACCCATGGAAGAGAACACCAGTCAATGATAGGCAAAAATGCTTGAATGTTAATATTTTGTACCTTCCTGTGTAGTTTGATTTCTTCAAAATATTATTGACTGGAACTCAACACTTTTAAAGTTAAATTATTACTAATTAACGTATTATCTACAGGTACAGTAAGAACAGCACCTGCCTCTATAATAATATTACTTTATTGTTGTGAAATAGTGAAACAGCTTAAGTGTAAAATGAAAAACAAGCTTTTGGACAGAAGTACAAAAAAATATAAAGCTCACTGTGGTATTTCGGATGGCAGCCATCTAATAGTGCTGATCATAACTGGCAGACAAGAAACTTGAAAACAAATTATCAGTCAAAAAATTACATGTGAACTGCCAGCTGACCTGGTGAAGTCTAACTGGATCTAATACAAACTGTTTCCTCTAATTACATTCTTC
This sequence comes from Andinoacara biseriatus, assembly GCA_015108635.1. Taxonomy (NCBI): domain Eukaryota; kingdom Metazoa; phylum Chordata; class Actinopteri; order Cichliformes; family Cichlidae; genus Andinoacara; species Andinoacara biseriatus. Next base: position 39,710 of record VUQJ01023937.1, read on the forward strand.
AGTCCGTCAGCATGAGCGCTCATGACTTGTTGCCAAGATTGTGAAGGACTGCACCGAGAGGAATGCAGCGCTGTGACGCACATACTGCAGAATATCTTTGTTACGTTATGACGATGTTGTTACAATTTTTTTATTGCTAAGTACGAAAAGATTAAACTAAAACTCTGCAACAGCTTTTTTGTGCAGTTACTTTAAAACATTAAGAAATATTAAGAGGTTCATGCCACTGAGTTACTAATTTGTCCTAATCCTATCTAAATTACACATTGGGTGTGGCGTTCATATTCAAGTCAAACAAGCAGAGGAAATTACTGGCTGAAGTGATTCTGCTTTTGCTTTTATAGTAACACAGAGGAGATGCTGCTTTTATTCGTAAAGTGCCTCAGGCTCAGCGCAGGATTGCATGACGGTCTGTAACATCATCAGACGTTAGACAGCATGAGTGAAGGCCACAGGTGATCCTGCACTAAAAAGTCTATTGTCTATAATATGGTGCATATATCTGACACCCAGCTTTGGGACTGGGTCGTGAACTTTGGCAGCCATATCAGTTCCTCCTGGGAAAAGAGCGATCCGGGTGTCTAATTGGCCGATTAGTGTGTCACTCGCACTAGTGTAAAGGTTCTCCAAAGAAACAGTTTCTCACTGCATTAAAGAAGTTCAAAGGTGTTGAATTTGAGGATTAGAGCTTTGATTCTTTACAAGATTTCTCTGTCAGTGTAACACACGAGACACCAACTAGAGAAGGGAGCTGGTGTGGAGAATTTTTACCTCCCTTAGTAAATCTTTTTAACACAGGAGCAAAGCAAATAAGTGACAGGATAATTATTACTAATTAGATAGTTAGATAGATAATTTGTTACTCTTGGAATCAAAATTGTTGACTGAAAGTATACAGAGATTAAACTGAATCAGACTTGATTTGACAGGAAATGGTTCTCATTTTGTCGTTGCTCATAACTCCATTAAAATACAGTCACACTTCACACTGATTGGTCAGTTTTAGAGGAATTTCAGTAATCCTGCTCTCATATAACAAAAGTGTCTTGAGTTTTTAAACAGATTCAAATGGTTAATATGTTTAGCTGATACATTCGGTGTGGCCTATTGCAAACTGGTGGATACTTTGTTCATGCCCATTAAAATAAAAGATGTGATATGAATTTTAAACACATACACGGTGGCTCAGTCTTGATAAAACACAAGATGAAGCAGATATAGTAGAGGTGAAGGCATGTGATCAGAACCAGTCCAGAAGTGCACAAGGAGACAATGTTGGAGGAGAGATCAGCCAGTTCTTAATTTCATTGGTGTAGTCTTTGGACATTGATCATGTCTCATATGTTAATCATTATGTTGCATTACATACTTTCAAAACATGCTTGCTGTTGCAAATTAGAAGTGCTAGCACACGTCTCCGTGACAGGATTGTTTGGTCTGGGATTTTAATCTGTTTTTAGGGAGTTGAAAGGCAACATGATGAGATCATAGCATAACATACATAATGAAAGTTTTGTGGATATAAATGAGATGTTACTGTGAGGAAATTAAAATGATACAATGCTTCTCTAAGGTGTTATAGGTATATCACTGCTACAAATAGATCATTTAAGCCTGCTGGTAGGCAGGCGGTAGCTAGGCCAATGTGATGACTTCATAATAAATAGTTAAGAACCTGCAGGGCCCTTAGATGTACATGTTTACCAGTTTTGGTATTTTCTTGACAACTGAGCAGCATGTAACTCAAACTTAATGATAAGAAAAAGACGCCTTCAAAAAAGTGTGTGAATTAGATAAGGTAAAAAGTGAAGAAGCAGTTTCTCAGATTCATAAAACATAAACAGCTTCAGTGATCGCATACAAAGTGTTTGTGCTGAAATTGCTTGATTTAACGGTCCACACAAATTCAGTGTGAACTCCAATGCTCGACTGCCCACAACAGCCTAAACCACAATAGCTGTACCTCCTGACAACCACCATCAATTTATCAAGTGGCACTGTCTCTTTCTCCACTTCTCCACTCAGACAGCCTGACACCCCAGATTCCCAAGTCAAAAATAGAGATGGACGGAAGGAGGACAACGACTCAGACGCGAAGCAAACATGCAAAAGAGCACAGGAATTTCTGTTTGGAGGGGGGGCAAAAGTCTGACCAGCCAAAGAGAGATGGAGTGGGCTTTAATGACATGTTGATGACAAGCTGGAAGGGAGTATGCAAGACTCCTGCAGGAGCAGAGAAAGAGAAGGGTGTAAGATAAGCCTTGTGGGCTTGTGTAGTTGTGAATAGATGTCTGGTCTTTTACACTATGATCCAGTGTGTCTTCATACCTGCACTGATCACAAATGATGAGAAACGGGCAGTGAAATCTCCAGCTGTGCATCAATGTGTAATTTCCGCCTTGGCTAGTTGTGGGTCACTGGTTCCCCGAGGCTCGATTTGCTTGAGCATGGATGCATGATCAGTCTGTGGTGCATGAGGGTTATTCCTAATGTGGTGGAGAAACAAGAAACACTTTTTTTTTTTTCTAATTTAAATGTATTTTTTGAATCAAAAATGTAACTTGGTGGTGTACTTGTGACGGAACCCATTTAGAAGGACTTCAGTTGTTCTGCTGTCCACCATTTCAGCAAACTGGAAAACTTATCAGTTGTTCCTGGGGTAATAAAAACAGTATCCTCTTCTAGCATTTTCTCAAAGCTTTCCTGGGAGATTTCGTATCCACTGAGAAACGCTTATAGGGATCCTGTGCTGATGGTGCTATTGTGAAACATTAATAAGTGAAACTTATTGAAGTGTTCAATAGTTTAACAATAATCTTTTAAAGGATACTATGACCCTAAATTTCCAAAAGAGTGTTTTGGAGTGGCAAGGCGTATTTAAATATTAAAAAAGAATATTCTGCTATTAAGATGTCAGATTATTTTTTTACTTTGAAATTCTTTGAAACACAAAATCTGTTAGAAAAAACATTACATGACAGAATAGCTTTGAGGAATTTTGAAAGAATTTTTTTCAAGATACATTTTTCAGATGCCTTCTTGGTGTTTTGGTGGAGTCGGCCAGTTCTCATGATTTGCTGTGTGTGAGTCTGGTGTGTGTTTGTGTGTGTGTGTGTGTGTTTAGGCTTAGCTGCAGGTTGGGAGCAACAGCAAAGAACAACAGCCGTAACAGCTGTAGAAACAGTAACTTGAGCCCAACAGAGACTTTGTGGAGGGCCAAAGAATTTGCATTCCAGTAACTATACAATAGAATATAAAGATATAACACAAACTATCACTTTTATTGTGTGCGTGTGACCACTACAGACAGTGACCCCTAACATTAAGCTGACAAACCAGCTTTCAAAATGAGCATGACTGATGGATCATAACCCCTCTTCCATATAGCTCCCTTAAAAATAACTCCACAAACTACAATTTCAGAAGAGAAACATCGCAGCTGCTGAGTTATATTTTCTGTGCCATGCATGGAAATCCCACAGCTCAAGTTCTTCGGGCTCAGCACTCCTCCCGTCAGGTCGCCACTGTTATCTGAAAATAATCAATGCAGCCAACAAGTACAAACAGGAGCCAAGACATAAACACACATATTGACTGAAAATGTATCGACTTGAGGTCCTGCAGCAGTCCTTTAAGCCCTGAGCTCTTGTTAGAAAGTATGAATGAGCCCAGAAAAAAATCGATCTATTTACAGCAGACAGAGACAGGCCGGCATTTGGAGATGGGTGATCAGATTTCAGCAGAGATACAGATAGATGATGGGTGGCAGGATGTGTGTGTGTGTGTGTGTGTGTGTGTGTGTGTGTGTGTGTGTGTGTGTGTGTGTGTGTGTGTGTGTGTGTGTGTGTGTGTGTGTGTGTGTGTGTGTTTGCGTGCCTGTGCTTGTGTGTGTG
>VUQJ01023940.1:15862-26081 GCA_015108635.1 Andinoacara biseriatus
ATGATTGCAAAATCTGAAGTGTTTTTATTGATAAAATATTTTATTTAGGCAGGACTTCACTCGGGCAGTAATGGGAGCATAATAAAGTTTATTGCACTTGTGCATAGTAACATTGTGTTAAACTGTAAAACATGAAGTTGACTCACCATTTTCTTACAATTTATGCATGTTGGGCAGCTTAGAGCAAACATATTTCTGAAATTTTTAATAAAAGCTTCAAACTTTTGAGCATTTTTGACCTCAAGTCAGAGTTTAAAGTTAAAACCTTTAGGTAGGAAGAGCCTTTCTTCCATGTGGATCCTGTTTGCAGATTTTTATACACCGTGTTAACAGCTTATGCTACAGTTTACACAGGTTGAAAGCTGATGCACCGAAAATTGTTTAAATTATCTTGGAGTCTTGTGTGTTTCTGTGTTTGAGAAGACCGAAGATTCAATTAAAAGAAAACACTTAAATTCAAATTTTTAGTGAGTTAAATACTAGAAGACATTTTCATGCAGCAGCCTTAAGGTCAAAAATGCTTGGCCGTATGATCTCCTTAAACTCTTTAGCGTACTCTGTTCTGACTTGGCAGTGAATAAAACCACGTAAAGATGTGTACTGTACAGAGTGGATTAAGGAGAAATAGAAGTTAACCTGGATGCAGCTGCAGTCATATAACTTTGTAAGGGTCCCATCGTGAATTTTTTCTTTAACCACAAAGTGAATTGATACAGTTGCTGTGCAGAATATAACTGAAGCACCATATGGTTTGATCACAGGATACATTCATCTTCTTACATGATGTTGAATTGTAAATCAGAACAGATGCACTACATGAAGACTCCCATTTAATTCTTGCATCAAGCATAAATCTGGCTTAACTGAACTTGAGGAAGTCGCTGACCTGTCTCGGTCCACTCACTTTAGCGAGATAATAAAGATAACTGAGGAAATAAGCAGGTGTGACTTTTATGCAAAGCTCTTAAAGGATGTGTCACGTGTGAGCTCACAGTTCTTCCCATGTCAGAATTTTTATGAAAACAGGAACTGGAAGACGCGTCGCTGAGAAATGGAACATGAAGGTGCTGAGGTTGTTAAAGATAATGTGCTGTGCTTCCGGTCCACTTCATGGAATTCTTTCCATTTCTTTATTAGCGTTTTCATTTTACTGTGGATGATACAGGAATTCTTTCCCTTTTAGACAGCGAGCCGCTGTGGTGACCTGTGGTGACCGGCCGAAAGAAGAAGAGACGACAAACGTGTTTGATTTTGAAGTCTAGATTAGTTTTGTCACCTTGTCCAGGGACGCCGCAGGACAACTTACCAAACCTTGTGTTTGGTCTAAAGTTGTAGAAAATATTGTTCATAGGAGTTTAGACCAGCAGTACATTACCATAAGAATATCTACATCAGCAGTAACCGTGTTTTGATGTTCAAACTGTGTTTCAGATTTTAACATGAGACCTGCACGTTTTCTAGTAATTTTTTAAGATTTATTTTTATTTTGGATATTACTAACACAGCAGAGAAAAATAGTGAAAGGTACTTGGATTCTGACTTCTCTTGGCAGATTAAAGTCCAAAATTACTTTTACAATCCTGTATTTTGGGTTCAAGCAAGTGTCTCTTAGTGTTCGGTTTTGTTTATTCTGTGGTCACTTGGTTTTCTGGGGTTTTAAGACCACACTTGATGCAGATCGTACACAGGAAAAGGCTATTGGTGAGATCTTTTGGGGGTTGATGTAGTTGTTTTCCAGCCTCACAGCCACCAGCGTCGATTCCTCGTTGTGGTTTGGGTCACAGATGCCTTCGTCGGGGATATTCCTGGCAGACAACATCAGAATATAGATTTGTTTATTCCCTCGAGCTGAAAAAAAACATTTTTTTTTCCCATTACTGGTTAACTTGCAGATTAAGGAGTTTCTCTAGAAAGTGTTGTTCTATGCCCGATTAGAGTGCTGTGGAAAAGTATTTGCACATTTCCTCATTTCTTATCTTATTGCTTACTATTTGTCACACTCACATTTCAGATCATCAAACACATTTTTATATCAGTCAACAGGAATCCGAGTAAATATAAAATGCTGTTTTTATTAAGGGAAAAAAGGTATCCAAACCTACCTGCCCTATAGGGTTGTGCCCCTAAACCTAATAACCGGTTGTGCCACCCTTTGCAGCAAGAACTGCAGTCAAGCACTTGTAATAACTGGCAATGAGTCTTTCACATCGCTGTGGAGGAATTTTGGCTCACTCTTTTTTGTAGAATTGTTTTAATTCAGCCACATTGGAGAGTTTCTAGCATGAACAGCCTGTTTGAGTTTATGCCAAAGCATCACAACTGGATTTAAGTCTGGACTTTGGCTAGGCCACTCCAAAACATTTGTGGTGTTTTTTCTTGATCTGTTCAGAGGTGGACATGCTGGTGTGTTTCAGATCGATGTTGTGTAGCATAACCCAAGCATGCTTGAACTCTGGGGAACAAACTGATGGCCAGACATTCGCCTTCAGGATTTTCTGGTAGAGAGCAGAATTCATGGTTCCATCAATCACAGCAAGTTGTCCAGGTCCTAAAGCTGCAAAGGACTCCAGACCATCACAGTACCACCACCACCACGTTTGACTGTTGAAATGCTGTTAGTTTTATCCCAGATGTAACAGGACTCAAACCTTCCTTAAGTTCAACTTATGTCTGGTCAGTCCACAGATTATTTTCCAAAAGATTTGGGGATCATCAAGATGTTTTTGTAAAATGTGAGAAGGGCCTTTTTGTCCTCTTTGGTCAGCTGTGGTTTTTGCCTTGGATCTCTCCTATAGATGCCATTTTTGCTCTTTCTTATTGTTGAATCATGAAGCTAACTGAGGCAAGTGAGGCCTGCAGCTCTTTAGAACTTCTTCTGGGTTCTTTTCTGACCTTCTGGATGAGTCGTAGATGCGCTCTTGGAGTAATTTTGGAAGGCCGGCCAAGTTTCCCTTCCGTTCCAAGTGATTTCTGCACAGGTCTGGCAGTAACCAGACCTGGATGTTGGCTAGGGAAATTGAACTCAGCTTTCCAAAAAAAAATGTGGTTAATTACAGTTAATTAATGATTTTACTTGTTCCACATAGGGCTGGGTAGGTTTGGATAGCTTTTTTCCCTTAACAAATGAAATCAAATTTTTTGTATTTACTCGAGTTGCCTTTGTCTAATATTAAAATCTGTTTTATTTTGAATATCATCACCCTCTTAAAATAATTACCTAAATAATTTTTTTCGGGTTTTTCAGAAAAGACAAAAAAAACTTACCCAAATATAGAAAATATGATGATTTAGGCAAAGAAAAATAATTTTTCATTAAGAAAATGAGTTTATTTTAAGCGACGACGTCTAAGTGTGACAAATATGCAAAAAGATAAGAAATGACAAATACTTTGTGCACTGTATATTTTTGCATACATGCTTCCTCGGGACAACCTGATCTGTTATAATGCAAAATGCACTGATGTATAGATGATGCACATTTACGTAGCTCTGTTACCCATTATGACCAAAAATACAGCTCTGTTTCATTTCTCCAACCAAAAAAGGAAAGAGAGCAGCTGCACAGTTTAGCTGTTTGTCCACACGGATTAAGACGCGTTTCAGATCTGAGGCTGACAGTCTGAGGTCTGTGTATTAATTCATATTTAGGTTATTTTTTTGCATTTATTCCACCACATATGTTAAAGTAGTCAGCAGTATTTCTTTGAAGTCTGATTTGTAATTTCCCACCTGTAGCGTTAGCTTTCTTGCCAATAAAGACGGACTAAAACACACTGTTTAAATCAGTAATTTCAAATAAAACATGCTGCCACAACCTGGACTGTGTGTACAGTGCAAGGACCTGTGAGTGCATAATGAGGTGATTCAGTGCGACTCCCAGGTGGAACCATGAATCGGCTTGTTTTGTTTCTTGTCGTCAAGACAACTCTCCATCCAGTGAACTTTCGGTGTAATATCGTCTGGCAGTCTGTGTTGAATGAGTCAGTCATCTGGTCAGACTCATGTCTCTCATGGGAGCTTTGTTGTTGGTCTTGAATGACTTTGTGGCTCTGTGTTTAATCACCTAGTTTTATTTTTCTTCTTCTTACTCCTTTTCTTCCTTAATTTAAAGTTTGTTTATTTAGACTTTCAGTCACTATTTTAATTTCCTCTGAAAATAAATACATCAACACGTCTGGTCATCATATTAAAGTCATCAATCATGCAAACTCTTTATTATAACACAAGTCTTAATTTCTTTTACTGATACTGTTGTGCCAGCCTCTTTTTTTGACAGCAGCAAGTACAACTTCATTAATGAGAAGAAAGAGTGATGTGTTTCCAGGAGGTAATTGTTTAATTTTGCATTTTCACACGTACCTGATCCTGTTATTGTCAAGTCTGAGGAAGTGTAAGTTGGTCATTTCGTTGATGCCAGATGGCACAACAACCAGCTGGTTGTGGTCCAGACACAGTTCGACCATGGAGTGGTAGGCGCCAAAGAAGGACTCGGGTTCAGTCCCCTCTCCGTCCAGTTTGTTGTAGGAAAGGTACAGATACTCTAAACCAGGGTCCATGTGGGCAAAGACGTAACCTGTGGAGGTATTAAAAATAAAAAATTTACCTTTGGGAGATCATGGTTCTGGTTGTCTAGAGTGTACAGCTCTTTTAATAAGTGTTAACTGCAGTTGAAGTTAAACTACACTGTAAATTATTTAGTAATTCTAAAATAGTGCATTAACTTTGGCTTTGTGATTGTTGCTTTTGTAGAACTTGATGTCTGAGGATTTTAAATGCCATGCTTGTTCACAAGCGTGTCACTTCAGTTAAATTTTATGATAATTCTTTGGGAACAAACTTTGATCTTTAAGTGTTTGTCACCTGGCTGATGCTGCATGGTGGTGGGAGCCTGAACTCGCCACAGCAGGACAAGATCGTATCAACACAACTGGTCAATGCCGGTGCAAAGACTGCACGTGCTGTATTGATCCGTTTGTAAAGGTTATATTCTTATTTTCATTATAAAATCAGTTTGGCTTCACAGTCGCCTGTGCTTGTTAGCTCAGAGTCAGCTGTGTTGGAGCTTTCAGAGGAAATCTGTTTATGTAGTTGATTTATGACTTAAATGTAGATGTGAACGATGCTTCCGCTCCCCATACCATCTGGAAGAGCATAACAGAATCCAAACTTCTGATGCTGATTGTGCATTGCTTTCTTAGTGCCTGGAAACAGACCTTAAAATAGTCGATACATGTTCCTTCAACCTCTCACACCTACCAGGTATCCTCTCAATATTGTTTCCCACCAGCACCAAGTGAACCAGAGATCTTGGTAGATATGAAGGAACCAGGTAAAGGTCATTATATGAAAGGTCAATGGACTCCAGATTTCTGCAGAGGAGAAGGTAATGGTAAGAAAACGGTTTCCAACAGGAAGAGAGCATGAAAAGCGCTGTACACTGCTAGTAACCCCCCAGTGATCCTAGAGGGTGGGAGCCTCTCTTTTTGTCACACCTGTGGTTGATCCAGGCCAGTGGGGCAATCCTGGTCTCATCCAGCTTGTTGTGTCTTAAAGAAACTATGTTCAGATTGATGGTCTGATTAAAAACTGTCTCTGAGATTTCTTCAATCAGGTTGTTCTCCAGATGGAGTTCCTAAAAGATGGAAAAAAAAGTAAACAAAAGATTTGGCATCACCGGGGTTGGAATGGAAAATATTTCAATGAAAGCTGCAGTAGGATCCAATGTTAGCATGACTTCTTAATTTTAAACACAATCAGTGTGAAAGCAACGGTGAACATGTTTCCTGGATGCTTTCTGTTCTTGGCGGATAGGTTTGTTGCTCTTGCTGGCTTTGTCTAAGGCTGTAAATTCACCCCGAGGCTGAATTTGTGTTTGTTCAACCTAATTAGTAGAACGGGCAGGCGGGGGTGTGACCACCATGCAGAACCCTTAAATTATGATCATCAGCTCTTCATTGTTCTAAGGTGAAAGTGTCAGAAATTCCTGGAACCCTGGAGATGTTTAGCAGAGAAACATGTTAATGGTAGACCACAGTCTGGTTCTGAATAAATATAACAAGAAGTCTGAGGGTTTGGAGAGAGTAGATTGAACCTTTCCAATGTCATAAAATGAAGTAGGTTTTAAGGTAAATTCACTGTTGTTCTGCATCGTTTTTGGTTAGCCGGAGGCCATAATTAGCTGGGTGGACTGGTTTCCCACAGGTAGAAGCAGAAATTAAATATCAGAGCCACAAAGAAAATTTTGACGCTTCAGCAAAAATAAATTCATTATCTCTGACAAACGATGGATAAATTCATTAAATATTTTACGGGTGGGTTTATTGAAAGCTGTGTACATTTATTTTTCTTTGCCAGCTGCAGTTCAAGAAGCTGTTGAGCTTCCAATCTTGTGCTTCAACAGTGAGTACAGATCTTAAAATAAGAGGTTGACCCCTGATAACTAATTTAGTGATATTCTTTTGGTGGCTTTGTAACACAAATGAGAGCATTCATTGTGCTCTTGAGTCTAAAAGCTTATAAGCTCACAAAAACTGAAAATTGAAAAAAATAATTTCTTTTAAAATTATGTGAATGGAGACACATAATGTTCTCTTTATAAATCACAGCCTACCTGGAACGGTGTGCACGTGGCTCAGCCTTCATATCAGCCACATTTACCCACAAACTTTGAATGCACAGCACCTGAATGCTGATGCTGGGACATTAGCCCACATCTGAATAGTTCTTCCAGTCACATTTTCCTCTGGCAATATTATGCATGAGTGTAATCGCATTACTTAACTGCAGTTTGACAAAAGTAATCCTGACAATCAGCGAGTCCCTTCCCAGGAATATCATATTTAAAAAACAACAGACCATTAGCTTTGGACTCTCCTTTGGACTCTTTGGACATCTTCCACGGTTGAAATAGTAAAATGGATCGGTACTTATAAAGAACCTTTCTGCTCTATTTGAGCAAATGCGTTCTGCTACAAGTCTCATTCACGCGGTCATACACACACATTCAAGCCTTCACACACACTCGCACTCCAGTGGATGCATCAGGGGCATCTTAGGGTTCAGTATCTTTGGGTATTTTGACATGCAGACTAGAGGAGCTGGGAATTGAACCAATGACCTTCTGATTGGTAGACGACCTACTCCACCGCCTGAGCCAAAGCCGCCCCACAGCTGAAAGAGGCTCATGGAATAGTTGTTTCCCACAAATAATAAGCTAATTTAAATATTTTATGATAAAGTAGATCAATCAGGGGAATATGAAGTGAATTCAAATGTCTAAGTCGAGGCATCATATATAATTCACCTCTCTACAATTTCCATGTTCAGTTTCTTCTGTCTCCAAAATGTCGTGCACATAGGTAAGAGTTTCCATGCAGTTGTGAGCTTTTGCCTGTCAAGTTTGTTTTTATAGATCTCAACTTTTGGAAGTGGGGTACGCCTGTTTCAGCTCAAAAATGAGGCCCAGGGGTCTTTCAAATAAGTCAAAAATGTGGCCATGGTTGTATCCCAGTGTGAGGAATGAGATAGAGTCAAGGAAGCATAATATATTATACCAGCAATGACTTGGGAAGGCCTTGTGGTACAGTACGGAAATAGTTTCTCCCCAGTCTGAGGTAGGAGAGCTGGATTAGGGGGGTGAAGGCCAGAGGATCTACATTCCCCTCACTCAGCAGATTCCCTTCCAGCTCCAGAGTCACCAGGCTCCTCAAATCTTAAAGATAAAAAAGGATAAACTCACAATGAATGGTGTGTGTAGAAGTATGTAACCCTACAGAGGATCCAGCTTTCTTTTTGCTTCCAAAGAATTCAAACAGAAGTAAAAGCTGAAACTGAAAAATTTGTGAGCTGTGCAATCCAAGAAGCAACCAATTTGAATTTTGAAGTTTAAAACCATGAAAGTCTGCTTGCAACCAGAGACGTGCTAGGACGGACACGTGGCACCCAGAGAACCTCGAACAAGAATCTGTTGGCAGATCCTGCAAAAGCAAAGGTGGTGCTAGAAGTTACGATTTTAATTCAATTGGTTTTCATCAGATTTTTCTAACGGTTCTATACATGCAGTTTTATGTCCATTTGACTATTGAAATTAAAGTACATTCAGATAATATTTTTTTTTAAATCTGCCCAAATACATGCTCAGGGATGGCTATTGGTTCTATAGGTTATAAAATTGATACGATTTTAATTTTCAAGTTGTGATTTTTGTGGTAAAATTGCTGTTGCCACTGCTAACTGAAGTTAGCTGTAGATTACTAAAGTGAGCTGGACAGTCTACAAATTCATGATGTCTCCAGATGAACTATGTTTTCACACCCGAGTAAAGCAGCAGCGTGTGAAGGAGCTCCATGGCTGCTCGATTTTTTTTAGAACAAAAAAAGTCACGCTGCTGTCATATTCTTGGTGTCAGAGGCAGTGGCGACATATGTTCCACCAAAACTGCAATGTTGGCCACAATTCAATTTCTTTTTGTTTAAATAGCACCAAATCACAACAAACAGTCACCTCAGCTCAAGAACAATGAACGTGACCTAGGATGTTCAAATTCACACCATAGATGCTGTTCAAGTTAAGCCCATCAAACTTCACACACCTGTTCACTGGTTTTACTATAACAGCAGCCCCCCCCCCCCCGTTATAAATCCAAATCAGCCGAGCGTTGGAACCCGCTCAGTGGTGCTCTTGTTAGACGGATCGGCTGGTGTGTGACGTTAACATTGACCTCAGTGTGATGGTGGTTTAAAGGATGCCATGGCAGTACCTTGGAAATGGTTTTTATCTATCCCTTTGAGTCTGTTCTCGTTGATCTTCAGCTCCTGCAGGGTCGGAGGAAGGTCAGAGGGCACAACTTCTAAAAGGTTCCCATCCATATACAGACGCGTTAGTTTCTTTAGACTCTGAAACACACACATGTACAGGTACTACAGACACAGGGAAGTATTTGATGTGTTTGTGAGTGCACTACACTGCCAACAAATTAACATTATCATTATTATTATTGATGATGATGTAATTTAGGAATACCTGTTCATTTTCCTTTTCTGAATTTATCTTTACTTTTTTCACATTTTTCATTTAACATTGTTTCCACATTCATTATTAAACATGTTTAAACACATGTTTAGAAAAAATGTTATTTTCACATTTAGCTATTTCAGTCCATGTATTTATTTTCCACTGCTTGTCCTAGTCCACATCGCAGTGGTGAAGCAGAGATACCCAGGCCTTGTTCTCCCCAGCCACCCCCTGCGGTTCTTCCAGGGGGATACTGAGGCATTCACAAGCCAGACAGAAACAAAGGAGCACCTCTCTGGGTTTTTTAAACCTTTTTTGGGTTCAGCCAGACATTCTCATCCTTCTCATTTAATAAAAAAACTTACTAAGTCCTACAGATTTTCTTTCCTGTTACTTTACACTGTTGCTGTCAGTATGTCTTCGCCCACCGACCTTTAAGCTTTATTACTAAAACCTTCATTTCTGGCAGTTGGAAAAAACAAAGTTGGGGCTTCAGTAGATTAGAATTTCATTATATCTTACTTTGAAGGCTTTAGCGTCGATGCCAGCAGAGGTGAGTTTGTTTTTCTTCAGGTTGATCCACTCCAGGTTAGGAATTCCATTAAAGGCTTCTGCTGGGATGCTGCTGATGCTGTTGCCTGCAGGTCAGAGCAAGTTCACCCAGTTAACATTGAAACTTGACAGGATTTCTCCAGTTGTTTGTTTCCTTGTGTACTTTATTGTATTGTGTCTGTCTAGGAACTATCCTCCTCAGCCTCTGGTCTTTGGTTGTTGTTTGTTTTTGTTTTTTTGGTTTCTACCAGCATAGAAACATTTAATTTCCAGCTTCTCACCTGTAGTTGTCGATGGTCGTACCTTTCTCCAGTTTAACTGCAGATTTTTAGCAGCTTTAGCTGGTTGATGTTAATGCTGTAAGTCTAAACTGGTTCCCTGCTTTTTCCAAACTTAGCCAAGCATTAGTAGTTTGGTAAAAGATGCTCCTTTCTGACTGTAAGCAAACTATATGGGGTTGTTGTCTAGCAGACCAACAGTGTCACAAGGCTGTGACACTTAAGTTTTTAAGTAGAGAGGGCAGCAGACACACAACGTCAGCTTAATCTTTTAAGTCAAGAGTGGGCAACAGTTTTTTGTTTTTTTAAATGGTATTTTTGTCCGAGACACGTTGAGATGCTTTGTGGGTCATTTCTGACTCTTTTGCTTTGCACAT
>VUQJ01023941.1:0-10596 GCA_015108635.1 Andinoacara biseriatus
TTATTCCAGGGATTTTTTTTTTTTTTTTTTTGAGCCCTGGATTTGATGCATTACGCTGCTTTTGATAAGGACAGTGTACTTGAAAAAGATGATTAACTGGAATTACCTCTGGAGCACTGCAGGTGTACGAGGCTGTTCTGGCAGCAGAAACGTAAGCAGTAATAACGCGACATCAAAGAAATGTCAGAAACCGTCTCCATTTTAGTTGAAAAATCTCGGCATCACCTTCCATGAACTAAATCTTGCTGCTGTCTCTGTCCTTGTCTGTAACTCCATGACACATTGTTACAGCAGAGGGTTTCTATAGTTAGCTCAGAATAGGACAACAGCAGTAACAAGGGCTGCTGTTATTCCCACAGCAGGAGCGTATAGAAGCCCTGGCCTCTATTACCATAATGTACCGTGCACATCGTATACATGCCTCTCTATTGTTGGCGAGTTAAGTTGATTCACTGCTCATCAATCTGCTTCTCAGCACGTTGCCCGTGCTGCGGCTTGATGCCATGTCTGCGGTGACATCACGCACATGCACGCATCTTGTGCTATAAGGCGATGGGATGGAAGGCGTATGTTGCTGTGCTGTGCCGTTCGTGACTCAGTCGTTGCCGCAGCTAGGCTTCTGTGCAACTTCACAAGCATCATAATCCCATGGTGCCACATCCTGCCTCTTCATGCTTGAGCCTGGCAAACATGATGCCTTAATGCACCACGCTTACCAGCTGCAGTGTTTAACTGCAGGACACAGTTACTGTGATTTGGCATCCGCGTACTTTTTGCTCCCTCTAATTCACATTCCCTGTCGATATCTCCTCTACCATTTTGCTTCTCCTTTCTTCATCTCTGTGTGAGTCACTGAGGATGGAATACAAATCTAAGATCGGCAGAACTCAGGTGTATGCAGAGAGGCCATCACAGTAAGCAGCAGCAGCTGGAGTAATGGGCGAATATTACACTGTGCAAAATGTAGTCCTGCATCACCACTCTGTTGTAGATACTGAAGGCTGGTTCAGCACAAACAGCATTAGCATCATGATGCAGAAGCTGATAAAGTGGAGTGGGGTTCCTAACTTGCTTGCTAGACATTTCTGTGTTTGGACAGGAGGGACATACGGGGCTAAACAGGAGCAGGGAATTGTGATACTTGTGTCAAGATGTGTTAGAGCTTGTCAAAGGGTTGTTTGTTAATGTATGTTGTAGAGACTATGTTCATCTACTATGAGCATATGTGTGTGTTTTCTGGGTGTAGCATTTCAATACAGTCCCAGAGAGGACACTGGGCCGAAGCCTCAAAGACACTCTGGGAGCCAAAGTGAAGCATTCCTTAAGCAGTCGGCTCAGCACACATAAAACACACGCAGTCACAAACACACACCTCCATAATTATAGAGTCACTGTGAAGAGATATTTCTCACACACATCACACACACTCCCCCACCCTCCTCGGCTCACGCCGCCTGTCCCCTACTCCGGCAAATAATTTCTGCTGCCGCTTCACTTTGAATTTGTGAATGAAGTGCAGCTCGGTTAGTGTCCAGAAACAGCTCATGAATAATTCACCAGCCCTGATGTGTTTTCCCTTCCAGCTTTGAATCACTATTGCGTTTAGATGCCGAGGTGATAGGAGGTATTTGTTTTGATGTGAAACAGAAAGGAGAAGTCACTTCTGTGAGCTGGCAGCGTCACAGAGACCGAGTGGCCTGTTTTCTAACTCTTGGTCTTTCTTATTTGGCGAAGGTATGTGATCAGTGCTTTTTTTGCCTAATCACTTACCTGTCTGTTTGGCTGTTAGTCAGCAGGATTATGCAAACGCTGCCATGCCACATTTCATGAATCTTAGGAAAAAGTGTTCAGTACTGCTCAGTACGGCGTCAACGTGTCCGCCGGCTGCATCACGAACACATGAAAAAGACTCACTTCCGTTATTAAGGTCATGTGACTTATGGTACAACCCAACAGCCAGGTACTCTTGGTGGTCCGGGCGACGCCAAAGCGTAAGAACGGACGCAGTACGAAGACACAAAACACGGTGACAGCGGAAGATTTCAGGTTTCCAGAACTCTCTGACGTCACTGGAAAAACTAGCTACATTTGTCGCTAGTCGCTTTTGGGGGAAAAATCCTAGCAACAAAGTCACTAAGTTGGCAACACTGCATGACCCATGTGAGCTTAATCCGCTGCGTGGTGGGGTTATGTATTTACATCATGAAATTAGCATATCATGATATAATTTATTTTCCCGGGCAAGATTTTTTTACAGGTATTATCGTGAATGATATGATATGGCCCAGCCCTACCTGTCGGTGCTCTAGCTGCACCATTTTGAATCAACTGAATGGTTTTCAGGGTGTTTTTAGAACAGCCTGATAATAATGAATTACAATAGTCCAGCATAGCATCAATCTGAGACAGAATGTTTCCAATTTTAAAGAGAATGTGCAAATGCAAGAAAGCAGTCCTACATATTTGTTTAATGTGTGCATTGAAGGACATGTCCTGGTCAGAAATGAGATTTCTCACAGTGTTACCGAGACCAATGGAGGTACATTAAAAAGGTACATAGTACTGCATTATGGTGTTATTTCTAACATCTATCGGTATAAGCAAGCCTTTCGCATTACAAGTACTCACGATATTAAAATGAAAAATGTCACCTTTGATAGTAAGAAATATTTTAAAGCAGCAGTATTTATTCTTCCTGCCACAGGAGCAGCAAACACATCACAGACATTCTCACTTTATAATGTTATGAACAGCTGACTGTTGCCTAACCATCATTAATGGCACAACATTAGCATTCATGGGTCGTCGTGTTTGTATTTTTCTGTTGAATGCAGCATGTAATGTGATGGCATGCTCCTTTTGACCTGTTTTTTGTTATTCTTTGTGCTATTAAGTAAAATTTGCTTTTATGCGCTCGTGTTGCTGGAAAGCACATTTTGTGCTGCACTATTGCTCAACTTCTGCCCCTCTCTAAGAGCCCATATTTTAACTGTACAGCAGTTCATGAACTGTACACAGTGCTCGTTCATCATGCTGTCTCTCCCCAGAGCTGGCACTTGACTTTCGTGAGATTATTCAGTGTACGACATGGAAATTGAACACAGGGAACACAAAAAGCATCTTTGCCCACACGTCCCTCAACACAGCACTTATATCTATTGTACTGCACATCCTTTATGCTCAGACTAACTTGAGCGGTCTGTGATTCGATGGGGGAAGGGCCAAACCTCCCTTGTCCTCTCCAGTGAATCAGCCAATCACACGTGAGGAGTCCTTACCTTGGCTGGCGAGCAAAGATGGCAGCAGTGATTTATGAATCCTTTTGAAATGTATGGAAAGTTGTCACGTACGAAATTAAGGGGATGCTTCACAGAGCTTTTTCCTCACCAAAATGTCATTATTACTTTGGAGGAAAAGTGGGAGAAATGTAGGAGAAAAGTGGCTTATGAATAATTGATTCTGAACAAAAGAATAAATGCATTAATGCCTACTCCATCCTTTTCATCCACTTCCTGGATGGTTTCCTTCCAAGCAGACAATAAAAAGATTGACAGCTAATTTTTGGAAATACGAAGCTACTGATTGTAACCAATTTCATACTTTACAACATTTTGAGCTTTCATTTTCATTGCGTTCTTTTTTAAAAATCAATAACAGGATGCATGATTTTAGTCAACAAAGGCATATTTTTGTCATCTATGTCCCTCCATGTGCACAGAAATACAGCCAGTGGATCACAGCGCACTACTCTGACAAAAATAATGTAATAAAAAATATGACATGGTCTGTTTGTGCAAATGAAATAATCAAACTGTCTTTGCATAGAATTTTCTATGTGAAAACCTGCTCTTGTATTACATGTTTTGATGTCTGAGTGAATATTTTCCTTGCAGATAATTTCTGTGAAATCCAGAAGTAAAACTTGATTTCATGCAAAAGGAGATCATTATCCGGCCATGTTACAGAGCTCTAAGAGTCTAAGCTGGAGTGAGAGGAAGAACTGGTGCTGCATCCTGCTGTTTAGCCCCAATCTTCTATCGCTTTCTGTATGACAGAAACAGTCCAGGCTTTCATTAGGGTTTAACAGGGATTGAGGCCTATGAAGTGCAGTGCAAAGTAAAGTGAATCTATAGAGTACAGATGGTTTTTAGCCCAAAGAAAATATATATTACCTGTCAAAAGCTTGGAGATATACAATTTGAGAAAATCTTGTTCACAGTGGACTAACCGATAATGGCTTTTGTTCTCCTCCTTCTGAACTGCAGGAAAAGAAGCCCATCTGCATCCAGGGATCCAAACCAAAAATACGACCAAAGGGAGGGGGGTGACCATTCACAGTATGCCCCGACGGACGGCGGCATGCCCAGATCACCGTCTGACTATGGGGATGGGGACCCTCGGCGGGCTCCGCGGGGCCCACACATGTACACAGACATGGATGCAGCGCGAATGGGCTATCGGGACCGTCGGGGCCCCAGTCGATGGCACTCACAGGAATACCCGCTTGACCAGGAGCTAGATGGACCACCCAGTGAGTATGACCTCCAGCGGCAGCGCCAGGAAGAGTTCCAGGCCCGCTATCGCAGTGATCCCAATCTGGCGCGCTACCCTGTTAAGCCGCAGCCCTACGAGGAGCAGATGAGGATGCACGCTGAAGTGGGACGGCTAAGGCACGAGCGTCGCCACAGTGACGTCTCCCTGGCCTACACGGAGCAAGATGAGCCCAGCCCCATCCGGCTGTCCCGCCAGCTTCTCACAGAGCGCCGGCCGCCTATGGTGGGACAGCGCTCCTACTCTGTTGACCGCTCCTCACCGGGGCCCGTGGGTCCTGGCCTCGGAGGCCACAGAGGAAACCACAGCCCCCCAACGCCACACCGCAGTCCTGTGCTGGGTGACCGGTCTGGGGACCTGCGAAGAGGAGACCTCGGGGTAGGTGGGGATATGATGAGGAGGCAGCAGCATCACTTGGACCCCAGTTCAGCTGTCCGCAAGACCAAAAGGGAGAAGATGGAGAGCATGTTGAGGAACGACTCTCTTAGCTCAGACCAGTCGGAGTCAGTGCGCCCACCACCCCCCAAACCCCACAAAACCAAAAAGGGAGGGAAGATGAGGCAGGTGTCCCTGAGCAGCTCCGAGGAGGAGCTGGCCACCACACCAGAGTACACCAGCTGTGAGGATGTGGAGATAGAGAGTGAGTCAGTTAGTGAAAAAGGTAGGAGCGACCACACCACCAGCCTCACCCCCTCTGTTCTATTCTGTCTTTGCTTCTTGTTCTCAGTATTTAAAGGTTTATTCAGCATTAGTTTGTAGCTTACAAATGCACACTTCTCAGTGCTGTTTTTGTGCATTCTTAAAGCCTTTCTGCTTTGCTATGATTGACCAAATATTGTTGTGAAAAAGGCAGATTTTGTTTAATTGTAATTCAGTTATTGTTGCTGTCTTATGTTGATACTGATGTAGATGCTGTATAACTTTCAGATTCCCCAGTCTGCAGTCTGTATATGTGCTCTGTGTGTGTGTGTCTATGTGTGTGTGTGTGTCTGTTTGTAAATGTATTTAAGGCTCATTATTTTCAATTTTGAAAAATCTTTGAATTTGTTCTTGTTTATATAGATCTTACAATAAAGATAAAATTCTGGTAAACGATACAAACATCTGCAAAAATAATAAAATTCAGAATTCTTCTTGCTTTTATTCTTCTTAAAATATTCCATTACCAGAAATGAATTTTCAGTGATCTTCAGTTTTTGGATCTTAAAAAGACCGTCTTTACTTTTAGCAGTGATTAATTCATCTGACAGAAAACAAAACAGCCGTTGCACGTGTGTCATAAAACCCTTTAAAAACTGAAAATGATGAGCCTTATGTTTGTGCAGAGAACCGCTGCGTTGTCTGTTTG
Source organism: Andinoacara biseriatus (assembly GCA_015108635.1). Lineage (NCBI taxonomy): Eukaryota > Metazoa > Chordata > Actinopteri > Cichliformes > Cichlidae > Andinoacara > Andinoacara biseriatus. Next base: position 5,900 of record VUQJ01023941.1, read on the forward strand.
TCATTAATGAATCTACTCTAACAGCTCTTTGTGCCTTCGAGGAGGAGGCTTGTGCGCTCATGAGCCAGCCAGATATGTTTCAGTGTGGATGGGTGTTTATGTGCGTGGCTGTGATTTTAAACCAACGTAGCACCGCTGCTCTCAAGGCTTTCTGCTTTCGCTGCTCTTATGGCACTCTTTGCCAGGTCCTACCACAGCTGTTTCACGGTGTGCTCTAATGGACAGTGTTATGTAACCGGCAGGCAGAAGGAAACAGGGAGAGGTTTGGTGCGTGTGTACGTGTGTGTGTGTGTTTGTGTGTGTGTAAGTGTGCAAACTGAAACAAAGCAAGCTGAGTTTAGAACAATAAAGCAAATGCAGGTCATAAATGAGAAGAGGGTTATTATATGTGTTCCTGCAGCATATTGTACCTGTGCTGTTAGCCTTGATGTTACAGCTTCCATGTACAGTGGTGCTGCTGTTGTAAATCATTATGAGGTACTTCAGTCTAGCAAAACCTGATCGTGTAAAAAAAAAGAAAATAGCTCAGCTGGTCTTATTTTTTTTTTAGTTTTTTTAATTACAGATTGGTTAAACTTTTAAATAATAATGTGGATTCCTGACTGAAACGGATCTGTTTCCATCTCACCTTTCTTGAAGTATATAAAACACATACCAGCAAGCACTCACAGCCACTGAATTAAATGCCACTTTGCATAGAATCCGCATCAAAAGCAGTTGTTAGCTTCTTGCTGCACCATCTAGTTGACAGTTGTTGTAATTGCAAAAAAAATATTTTTTTCCTCTTTTTTTTTTTGTTGCACCTGTAATTACTGAGGACTTTACATGGGAATGTTAAAAATAGGAAAGAGGGCGCAGTGGTGGGGTTAAAATATAGAAAGGCTGAAAGCACAGTGGCACAGTTTGCTTTTGTCACTAACGGTAGATCAAATGTTTAATGCAGAGGAGAGTAGAGGAATTTGGTTGCCCTCCTCCGTTATGTAACTGTTCTCAACTCTAAGGCAAGCGGCCCAGCACTGGCACTACATTATTGATGTGGGAGTTTCCAGATTTACAGGTAGCCATGAAACAAAAATAGGGAGAAGGCAGGTTGTTTTGAGGGTCAGAGTTTCTGTTGTTTCTGTGCACGTCTGTCTGCCTCCTCCACAGGTCACCTTGTGTAGGAGAGAAAAGAAAACAAAGGAAAGGGCTGAACTATTGACCTGGATAAGTATAGCCTTCCATGCTGGGTACAGAACATACTCAGACAGCTGATTATGTGGAGCTATCTTTGGTCTTTATTTAGTTTTAATTGGCAGTTTCATTAATTTATGACATAATTAAGGCTGCTGTGATTCAGTGCATGCAGGGAGTCTGATAAATGGGTCAGCAAATTGTACTGAATCATTTATTTTAAAACGGTGCGTCTGTGTTTTCATAGTAAGCTTAATTATGCAATAGACGGAAAGTGGATTCAAAGTCAAGGCCCCAGATGTGCACGTGTTAGCATCAGATGTTTTTTGGCCCGGTCAGATCGAGCAGGTTTTTTAAACGCTCCTAAAAAGTGTCCTCAGACACACGGTTGAGGCTGACCGCGTGAAGAAATCTCTCTGCTTGTTTTGTAACAAAACGCAAACATCTACCTTCACCGGGAATAAAACAACATTAAAAGTCAGCCAGGTCAGCAATACAAAGAACAGCAATTGTAATTGCACGTGAGACCAGAGCAGAAGCGAGATCGAAAAGAGGGCAGAAAGCAACTTCTGACCATACTGTATGTACCCATCAGTATCTCAGGGTTTGTGCATTCAGCTTGACTGGACAATGAGATGAGTGTGTAACAGCAGGCTAAGCAGGGTGTATGTCACGCTCTCTAATCTCTGATACCTAGAAGTGGCCTCTGAAGAAGGAGGAGGTCTGGATGGAATGAGAATAAGAGTAGTCAAAGGGGAAAGAAAGGGCGTGCCAGTTGTAATGGGCCTGGCTTGTGTGCGTGAGCGCTGGAGACTGATTTATTGCGATGGTCCTCTCCCTGTGTTTTCCTCTTTATTGATTCCCCTGACATGCGGTCTCATAATAATGCCGAACACACAGAACAGGAGAGGATGGCTGGCTAACTGCAGCAGACAGGTGGACATTGTGCAGTGACATCCCAAGTTACATCCTCATTAATGGCCTTTGGGATCACCTTTTGCAGCTCAGTAATAGTGTTGGGTTTGTTGTCTTTGGACTCATGTTAGATCTGAGAAAGATGGTCTTATTAAGTCACCCTTTTATACCTGAAAGGGTAAGACTGGTGCATGGTTTTTGTGCATAATAAGGAGAGTTAGTTTGGCCTTGTTTATTAAAATAGATATTGATGTTTCGAGCTCTGCCTTCATTAGCAGTTTGACATGACGCTGTTTCACCTTCGCAGCATGGTGACTATGTTTAAACATACACATTGTTTCACGCTGCCTCTTTTCTGCTCTCACCTCTTGAATTGTAGTAAAAGCAGCATCAATAATTAATGAGCCAATTAATAGTTTACACTGGTTTTTATTGAGCCGTCAAAGTGATGGAGAGCCTGCTGGTGGTGAACTCCGCCACTGCCTGCACGTCGGCTTCGACCTGAATCAGCACTTTGCGGGGCCTCGGAGCCGGAGCGAAACGGCGGGGCCGGGCGCAGACTGCTGATGCTCAACAATTTATAGCTGTGATGAGTTTCCTGCTCGCTGAAACACCACACAGTGCCTTGCTGGGGATCAGTGGGCAATTGTGGTGGTGCCACTGTTAATGAAGCTTCGGGGAAAGAAAGGAGAAAAGGATGGGTGTGTCTCGGTGCTCGCTTGAATTCCTTTTATTTTTTTCACAAACACCGAGGGAGGGGGCAGCTGAAGGTGGAGGCCTGTCACAGGAGAAAGTACAGACAGGTGGAGGTGGAATTGTGAGCGATGCAACCTTGAAATATACCGTGTAGTGTCCGCATTCGTTCTGTCCACGTGAAACACACAAGAAGCTCAAACTGTTTTGCAAAAAGGTAATTTCTTACTTTCCATCTCTGCTCCTACATGCAAACCTTAAGCTGTTATTAAACTGTTATGACCACATTAGGTAATTCACTTGTTCATTGGAGAGCGTATACTACAGTGAAGTGTGCTGTGGTGTTATGCTGCTGACAGATGAGCAGCTGAAAGGCAAAGGAGGTAATTACTGTTGTCAGCTGTTGGTTAGAGGGCCACAGAGGCCAAAGCCTATCTGGGGACATCCATAATATTTTATCACAGCACATAACTGTGCACACTAAGTAGCTACAGTGCTTCGTTGGAATGATGGATGGATAGTGATAGCAAAGGGAGTTGTATGGCTTAAACTGACCTTGCAGCTTAGTCACAACAAAATTGCAAGTTTGAAAATGTCATTGTTGATCTTATTATTATTTTAAAGGGGGGACGCTGATGCTCATGTCCTGCTCCATGTTAATTATTCTTGGACTCTTCCAGAGCAGCTTTCCATGTTTTACAGTCCAGAATATTCCTTATTTATTTTATACTGGGCCAGTTCATCCTCTTTCTGAAACAAGCTCCCTTTAAGCCAACTTTCTTCTGATTCGTTGCTCTTTGTAAAGCAAAAACCAAAACAAAAAGGTCTCCTCCCACTGACATCATACAGGTAAAATCAGTGTTTACAGCAGTCTGAAACATGAGATTTTGGCTAATATCAATTGCTTTTACATCCACTGACTTTGTTATTTGAAACTTTCGCCATGTGTTGAGAAAAACTGAAGCAACCTAACATTTTAGGTAAAAAAAAAAAAAAATTAGTAAAAAAAAAAACCCCCCACTGCAATCAAAAATCAAAATTTTTTATTATAAAGAAGCTAAAAAGAATTTAAAACAAGAAACACACCTTCTGAGCTGAAACAGTGCACGATTGTTCATTAACCGTTAAAGCCTGAGAGATTTTTCCGTGAGCCAATGTTATTGGCCTATTTGCTGTTCGGCATCAGCGTTTATGACAGCCAAAAAATGAAAATGTAAAAGGTAAAAAAACAGATGGGAGAAACACCCTTCAGTGATGTTATGAGTGTCGATGTTACATGTTACATCTCTGCAACTTTCCTGTTGGCAGCATGTATTTGGAATGCCACAAACACGACAGCCAGCTGATCTGAGCCGATTTGGGCAGAACGAAATGATAAACACACATAACAAACGTTACGGAAGTCTGCTTTTGAGATAGCAGATTTTAAAATCACCAGATATCGGTATCTAATATCCATCGGGCTCTATTAATTGCTGGCCTGGTGTTTTCATCTACAACCGTACCCTACAACCCTATATTACCCCAACGCAATGACGGATTATTTATTCTGGCTATGTATATTCACAGGGATGCTTTCTTTATACAAACCTCTTCCATACAGTGTCTTTTTCCTTTACCCTTGTATGCTCAAGCCTCCCATCACCTCCTCAGCCTTCACATCTACAAGCATACGGAGTCTATTTTTATGCCCTTCTGTCAGAGTTCCCTGATTTCCCTGAGATTGAATCCTAACCCACATAATACTTGAAGGAGGTCTGTCCTCTATAGATCCATTAGGTTCTACAGCTCTTTGCAGGGGAAGTGAAGTGTGGGGAATGTTTTTTTTCTTTTTATATATATATATATATATATATATATATATATATATATAGAGAGAGAGAGAGAGAGAGAGAGAGAGAGAGAGAGAGAGAGAG
>VUQJ01023941.1:36057-47127 GCA_015108635.1 Andinoacara biseriatus
AATCTGTGCTCATTAATGATAAGGTTGTATGATGCATTATGAAGATAGATGCAACTCATAATATAACTGTGTATTATAAAACTGCACACTGAGCAACATCATTGACCAATAGCTCACAGCATTTGTATGCAGTAGCTTTTTCTGTGCAAACTAGTTGTCCACATCTGATCTTGTGAATCTGTGTGTGTGAGCGTGCACATGTGCGTGCACAGATTTGTGGGCATATGTGCATCTGTGTCTGGACCCAAGCGGAATGAGCTGTGATATTGCTGTGACATACAGTATAAAGTTTCAGTGCTCCATCATTTCATGAACATCCATCTGTCTCCACACTAGCAGCAGGCAGTGAGGAAAAGCCCCAAGGCCCACCGGTAAATGGAAGGAAAGGCAAGTCTTCTGAGGCATGTGATGGTGTGATTTTGCTGTGTGGGCTGTCTTGGTTCTTCTGTGACATTCATTAGCAGCTATGGTTCTCGATGATGAGCTACTTTAAGTAGCACTCTTAGAAAGTGTTTTATTTCAGTCTTCCTTTTCCCGACATTTCATCTCATACGCAAAGCATGGTTTGGTCGTTCTGACTTAATTTGCCGAGATCAAACTAGAGACTTTTATGTAGTGTCACCGATGTTAATGCATACAGAGTGCCGTCATTGGAAGTTTAGCTTTTCTGCCCTTCTTTGCCTCCAGCATGGCCTCAGAACTCTAATCTGCCCTCTTCTTTAATACTAATTAATTCTGCTCAGCTCCACCTCACAAAGACAGAGCTCTCCATTTCCATTGTGAAATTGCCAATCATTTCAATTAGACATGGATTATTGAGCATTTGCACACACAATATTTTCAGGCACTCCCTGAAGACTGTCAGCCTCTTACATACATAACTCATGTTCAGTGCAAAAACAGTAATGAAAATGGCTAAATGATTACATCTTAAGTAAACTCATTTTCAGGATAGCGTGCCACATAAACAGCATTCCCTGCTGTCTGTGCATTACACTTTGCTGCAGTACTGCAGAGTACAATCGCGGGCTTTTTGAGCTTGAGAACCTGTTACCTCTATTGGCCAGCAGATGGAGCAAAGTTCATAATGTTTGAAAGGAGCTGTCCTTCATTTCAGTGCTGAAGTAGCAAAGAGGCCTTTTTCTTGTTTGTTTTAACTTGTGCTTCCACCAGCTTACTATTATTGGTGTGCGGCATAATACACATAATGCTCATGATGCAATGTATCAAAAGATGAAGACTAAAAAGCATTTTTAGAGCAGAATAAACAGGAAAGTGTTTGTGCAGGAAGCAGATCGCCTAATAGTGTCAAAATCAGTGAGTGTGTATGTGTATGTGTGTGTGTGTGTGTGTGTGTGTGTATGTGTGCGCATGTACATATGTGTATGTCTTGCTTTAGAGGTGACATGGGAGGACCAGCAGCGAGGGCTGAATGGCTCTCTGTCTGATGGAGGGACACAGCCTCACCCTTCCCTCACTGACACAGGTTGGTCGGTTGGTTGGTTGGCTTGTGTGTGAATTTCTGCTCGTTTTTAAGCCATACATCACTCTGACATGGTGCAAGTCTGACATGAGTCCATGAACAGTAATCAACCTATTTAACCAGACAAGTGTGGCCAGAGCAAAGAGAAAAGTGTAGACTATGGACTGTGCAGTTAGTGCATCAGTGTGAATCATCCTGCTGAGGAAAGGCCTCATCATACTTGTCTCTAAAAATTAAAAAAAAAGGTTTAAAAATTGTCTTTGGGCATAAGAACAGTATCCACTGTAGTTGTTTATTGCTTATGCACTCCCTGAAATATTCACAGTATTCTCACAGAATGCTGTTCCCATGAAGGTTTGCTGACTTTGTCCTTCACAGTTTGTTTGAACTCTCAGATGGATTCTACCCTCTGGATAATGTATATACAGCTTCTACTGAAAAATGGATGTTCAAAATAACATATGCGGAAAATAGCTGATGAAAATGTATATATATATTTACACTAATCAAGCATAACATTATGACCACCTGCCTAATTTGCTACCAAAACTGCCCTGACCCATCGAGGTATGAGCTCCACTAGCCCCCTAAAGGTTTGCTGTGGTATCTGCACCAAGATGTTAGCAACAGATCCTTTAAGTCCTGTAAGTTGCGAGGCGGGGCCTCCATGGATCAAACTTGTTTGTCCAGCACATCCCACAGATACTCGATTGTGGGATACCTCCTGAGCTGCTCTGTGCTCACAGGCCCATTGTTGGCGCTTTTGGCATGTGACAGGGGTAAGTATGGGCACCCTAACTGACCTGTGGCTATGCAGCCCCATACATAACAAACTGCGATGCACTGTGTATTCTGACACCTTTCTGTCACAACCAGCATAAATTTTTTTGGCAATTACAATAGCTCGTCTGTTGGATCAGACCACATGGGCCAGCCTTTGCTTCCACATGCATCAATGAGCCTTGGCCTGTTGCCGGTTCACCACTGTTCCTTCCTTGGACCACTTTTGATAGATACTGACCACTGCAGACCGGGAACACCGCACAAGAGCTGCAGTTTTGGAGATTCACTAACCCAGTCGTCTAGCCAGCACAATTTGGCCCTTGTCAGACTCACTCAAATCCTCACGCTGCCCATTTTTCCTGCTTCTAACACATCAACTTTGAGGACAAAATGTTCACTTGCTCCCTAATATCCTACCCACTAACAGTAGGTGATGAAGAGGTAATCAGTGTTATCCACTTCACCAGTCAGTGGTGATCATGTTGTGCTTGATCAGTGTGTGTGTGTGTGTGTGTGTGTGTATGTATGTATCCTGGTCAGCCTCTGGATGATATCCTTCTGTTTTTCAGACTTGTCTTGCTGAGGGTGTATTGCAGTGCATCATGTGGTCGATATTTTAAAACTCTATGAAAAAAATATTCAGGTTTTTCTGGTAAAGCTCAAAACTTTCTGGTATCTTTAAAGGAGATGAATAATTTATGCCATTTGCATAAATTTCTTTTTTTTGCTGTATTGTACACGTAACTTTAATGAAGTGAGAACTGACGCGATCCTGTTATCCATGGTTGTATAGGAAGCATGAAATGTGTTGCTAAGATGATGACACCTTAGTATCTTGAAGTGCTACGTTTGCTGTGCTGGCTAAATATGTTTCCATGGTGACACGCCTTCACCTTCCTTTAAATTAAGCCTCATTTATATTAACTTGTTATGCCACTTACTGATAAGTTTTGACACAAGAATCTGATTTATGGCTATAAAATAATTCATTTTAGACATCACTGCATATTAAACAAAGCTAAAAGCAGTTACTGTAAATATCTTCTGATTTTATGAGCATTTGCACTCTTCTACTGACACAATCACAAGCTTTGACATAGTTTTTGACTGATGGACTATGAAGTCTGCTGCTGTCGTGAGCTAAAAATCCAGTAGCTCTCTCAGTGGGTGTGCAGGGTGCAGTCCGAGCTCAAGCTGTAATGAACCCTCAGCTAGCCTCTCTCACTTTCTCAGTCCATCTCTTGTCATTTAAATTTTTCAGCCTCTGTGTCTTTTTAAAATCACCAGCTCTCAATCCTTCTCATTGTCTCTGTTGCTCTCCACCTCCCTTTCTCTTCCTCCCTCACATCTTGGTTCTCATTTCTCTCCCTGTCTGCATATTTTTTGTCTTACCTGGAAAAACTGATGAGGCCAGACGGCATTTCTATTTCTTTCACACTGGGAGCAATCTCGAGGCAACTCAGTGGAGTTCACACACCCCCTTTACCACTGACTGTACTGTTCACTATTTTCCCATACTGGTCATTTACTCTACATATCACCAAAAGCACACATTCAATCAACAAAGGCATGCTTACAACTGGACAAAGGCAGAAATATAAAGACATTTGGGTTAGACTTTTAACTGTGTTGTGTGCCATAGTTTAACCATTGGCTTCATACGTTACAGGTGTGTCAATATGAACCTGTTAGCTGGTTTGTCGACTTAGGATCTGGGAGCCTGAGGACAACAGACAATTTTTGAGGGCTTCCAATTCAGCCAGCTGGTTTCCGGGATAAGATTTCCATTTCCATCTACTAGTCAGTGTTTAAGAATGTTGATTAAGTCAAAAAACAGGTAATAAAAGCTAAATCACCATCAAGCAATACATTTTGGGAAATGCTCTCTGCACAGCTGCATGCATCGCTTGCTCAAACACGATTGGTTAATAGACCTCATGCTACAAGCAGACTGTAAAAGAAAACACGAAGGCTTCCAGTGCCCCAAATCTTGTCTCGTGCCCTCAGATTCCTCATAAACATGTGCGGAATCTGTTTAGAGGGATCAGCTCTTCAGTTGTTTGGTGGCTATAATCTTTGAATTATGTGTTGCTCACAGGCAGTTGTATTAAATATGGTGGGGTACCACACTGTATTAACCTACAGACTATCAGACTTTTGCATGCTGACTTGCTCTGGCTTCTAGCCCTTTTTCCGTTCTACCTTAATATATCACTCTCATATTGTGATGACCTACATGATGCAGCTGGAATAAGGTTTGGGGGGGGGGCATTGCTTAATTATCATTTGACTCTCTAATGTGGTGATGTGAGCTGCCACAAAAAGATGAAAGCTTGCGAGGCAGATGTCTCACATTGTCTTTTTATTCATGTGACACTTAATTATTCAACCTAATTGAGTGCTAATTGAGCTAAATGCAAATGTTGTGTGTGTGTGTGTGTGTGTGTGTATGTATGTATCCTGGTCAGCCTCTGGATGATATCCTTCTGTTTTTCAGACTTGTCTTGCTGAGGGTGTGCGGTGTTACTGTTGATCTGTCAGGTTCAGACTCCAGGATAGAGATTAGACAGGAGGGTTTGGAGCAGAATGGGCGAAAAAAAAAGGAGTCAGCGTGACTCTGAGAGAGGAGGTCGGTAAAAAAAACTGAACGGCGATGTTAAACCTGTGGTCGGGTCAGGTCGTGAGTGGTTGTCTTGACACGGGATCAAAACATATGTGGAAGTGTCTTGATTGCTGATGAGGAAACAAAAGAAGATTTACTCTCTGGAGTTCAATAGAATATTTCGGGGGCCTGAGCGGAAGGAAGGACATGAATAATACAGAGACGAGTGAAATATGTATATAAATATAATATGACTGTATCGGACCCAACAGAGAAGCCTGGCAGCAGGCGGTCGATGTTGCTATCCTGCTCGCGTGTGCCTAAGCATCTGCTTGTGTATTTGTATGCATTTGAATTTCTTGCACTCTACTCAGGTGATATCTCTGTTTTTGTCCATTTGAACTTTTCCTGGTGAAACTGTGTGAGGTAGTCGTCTCTCTTTTGTGTGCTCGCTGCTCTGTGCTTTCAGTTATTATTTTGTATTTGTTTTTTTCCCCCTTTTGTTTACGTTATTTTTCCAGGCTGTCTCCCCACAGTTGCCCCATGCAGACTCAAGTGACATCCACTTCTCCTTATACCCCCTCTCCCCTCTCTCCTCCTCTTCCTTCTTTCCTCACCAACCTTCAAAGAGGTCTCAAGTTTCTATCTGGTTTGGGACATTGACATCTTTCCTGTTTCAGCTCTTCTTCCTTTAAAGCACAGAACCTTCCCCTTCCCTCTCTCTCTGATTTCTAATAACTAAACTCTTGGCCTCTACCTCAGCCTCTCCCGGCCTCGCACCCTTTTGCTCTTTTTTGACTTCTCACTGTGCCCATGGTGGAGTTTGTGTGTTCTTGGTGTACTCTATGATTTTGTTTGTGTGTTCTGTGCTTGTTGTTTTGTCATTGTTGTGTTGTACTGTTGTTGTGTCGTGTCCCCCTTCCCCCCCTCCCTTCCGACTCCTCCCGTCTACCTCCTCCACACTCTGACCCTCCAAACCTGGCATATTTGGTGATGGCGTTGCCCTCCCACCATCGTTCCTCTCCTCCTCTGTGCCCTCCCTTACCCTTCGTGCATCCTCTCACATCCATCTTCCTCTCCTCTGTCTGTGTCTGTCCATTGTGTGATGTGATCCCAGAAGACACGGACTCACCAAGTTGGACGAACTCAGGTCTGTCCCTTCTTCTTCTGCACCTTCCTTCTTTTCTGTCTCAGCCTCCTCCTCTTCCTCCTCTACTGTAATTCTCTCTGTACGTCTTCCTGGCTTGCCCTCCCCCCAACCTGCCTCCCCTCATCTCAGTCGTCTTTTATTTTCCCGTTTGGCTTGCCTCCATTTTCTTGAGCCGTTGCTCTCTTAATTGTTCTGTAGATGATGCTTCTGGCTTCTTCTTCTATCATTTCTACTCCTTTATATTTGCCGCGGAGAGACTGTGTGGGCTTATCATTCACGAAAGCATGATCATGATCACGCCAGTGTGGTTTCTTTGCAGCACGTTCTCTACTGACAGAAAAAAAAGAACTTCCTGCAAGAGTATGACAGCAAACTTCTTCTTTGGATTTTTCTCCCTGTGGATACAGATTTGTTAGATCTCCCTAAATTGATTCTTTTAGCCTTCTTTAAGTAGACACATTGCAGTGCAGTCAAAACTGTACATTTCAGTTAGTGTGTTTTTCATGATCGTGTTTCACAGATTTGCTTTGCAATGAAACAATGATGGTAAGGTTAAAAAGCAAACATTCACTTTTATACAGAGTCACCCAATCACCTAAAATGTGGTTACAGGATTTAGTTTTTTTGTAAGGTCTCTTTGTAATCCAAAGCAAAATGTACAAGACTACACCAGGTTAAATGTGTCATCCTTTTTATGCTAAGCTAAGCTACCTGCCTGCTGTCTCCAGCTTCAAACATGAGAAAGCTACCTGTCTTCTGTTATCTATCTCTGATCACGAACACAATATCTTGTGATATTTTGTCCTGTACAATTTAGAGGCTGTGTATAAAAGGACGAGGACTCCTGCATCACTGAGCTGATCGTGCTCTCGAGATGCTCAAATCACTGCAAAGCTCAAAGTTGCATTTTTAACCTTATATTGTTTCATTTCAAATGATCATCGAAACAGAGCCATCGTAACAAACACTTTAATGCTTTCTGACTGCACTGGAACTCCAAAAGCAGCTTAGTTTCAATCAGGTGACAAAGTTCAGTGAAATACTATTAGTTAGCAAAGCATTAATTTAATTCAATTTAATTCAATTTTATTTATATAGCGCCAATTCACAAACACTCGCCTCAAGTTAACAAAATATTACTGTGGCGCAAATTAAGATGCAGTTTACTGATTGTTTAATACGTTATTTCTCGAATGAGAACAGGTCCCTTTGCCTTACCTTTGCCTTACCTGTGCGGTCCACCCTCACAGTCATTCATTTGCTCTGAGCTTGTATTTCTTTCTTTTTTTTGCTTTTGCTGTTTTGTTATCTGTGTGTGTGCGTGTGTGTATGTGAAGGCACTTGAGCATGGCACCTATATGTGTGCACTCATCTTCACTCTGTCATTGCCGTCATATGACACAAAAGTAGAGACAAAGAGCAAGTGGGAGAATGGAAAAGCAGGGAAAAAGCAGGAAAGCCACCATGTGGTGGTGACTGAGATCCTTTTTTGCAAAAGGTTTTTGGAGAAAAGAACATGTGAAACAGCTCCTGCAGAAAGTTTTTTGCTGTTTTTAGGTTTGTAAAATAGCCACATTTCTTATTTTTATTGGTATTATCACTTCCACAGAAGCCTGCACATTGTTGCAGGCTTAAATTGAAATTTGGGAGGCGATAAGATGGGTAAACTGCTTTTATGCTTTTAAAAAGGACGAAAATTAGGAATGATTTTGAATGCCTTTCAGTTTTAATGGAGAGGGATGCGTTGGCCAATTAGTGCGATCATTTAAGGATTTTAATTTGTTGACTAATAATTTCCATTCCTTTTAAATTTCCTGTAAAATGTTCCATAGAGTTAGTGCTGTAGTAGTACTGTAGTAATTTGGCTTAGCATTCAAAGGTGTTTTATTGAGATCAAATAGAAATTTCTGAATATTAGTCACCGATTAAAAAGCAGCATTTTGGTCAGAATTTTCTGTGTGTGATCCAGCTCATTGGTTCCAAAAAATTAGTGGAATATGTTATGCAGCATATGTTTAAATGTTTGTGTTTCTTTGTTGAAAACAGCCAACCATTCAGCTTTTCCCATTAGACCTGTCCTGTCATAGCTCATGGCTCATAGCTCAACAGAAGCTTGTGTCTCACCATAACAGTATACCCCTCCATCAGGCCTTCCTCACAGTACCAGTTCCCCGCTGACTGTCGTCTGTCTCTGTGCTCAGGTATGGACATGGAGGAGAGGACCAGACAGATGAAACTAAAGATGAACAAGTACAAGCAGGGAGCTGGTTCTGACTCGAGGCTGGAGCAGGACTACCACAAGGTAAAGAGCACATGTCCGTGTCTGCTCATTTTATGCTTCAGCACTTAAGAAAAAACACGTTACTACACGTACGCTGTTTCCGGTGTGCAGAGGCCATATGGCATGTTGTGGAAGCAGCCAAGCACATACACACGCACAACATCATGCGCATTTCCACTGATGTTTGCACGACACACAGATATAGTCACAAAAAAGTAAAAACAGTGTACAGCTGGAAAAGACTCAACTCAAACGCTGGGAGACACAGAACTGGATTCAGTTGTTTTTCTAATCAGCCAACCTAAATCACAGATGCAGCTACAACCCCACAACTTATGTTTCAGTAACTCTTTAGTTATCATTTAAAAAGCCAAATATAATTACAGGTATGTGGAAAACTACATTTTGTCCTTGTCATTTAGGTTAGCCAACAGATCTTTAAGGCATCTCTTTGTAATTTTAAGGAATGTGACAGTGAATGTCTGGAAAGTCAAGTGTTTACTACTCTGTTCCGGGAAGTCCTGAAAATGTTTAGAGAGCTCAGCCTTAGCCTGCTGTCTCACTGCAGTGCGGGCCAAGACCTAGCAAATAAAGGCTCTCTGCTTTCCTTTTAAGACAGTGCTATGAAAACTATGGCCTTTGGAGTCTATAAAAAGCTGATGACACCACAAGTTGTCTTTGTCTATCGAACAATATCTTCCCATTGACAAAAGCAATGCTCTCACTATTAATAAAGGTGGTTACTGTAACACTCAGTCCAGATTTTCTTACAGCAAACATTCAGTCAAAATATACAGTAATGTACACGCATCCATTTTCAGATTTGCTTGTACGTGCAAGATAAAAATCATCCCAGTGCAGTTCAGCCTCCAAGAAAGCCAGTGTATGAAGTTAGTTCAGTAGAATCCCACATAGTGAGCTAACTGATTTAAACTGTTTCAGATATTATATGATAACTATTTTCCTGCCAGTTATGGAAGTAGTTATGGATAAGTGCATGTGTAACTCCGAATTTTATTAATTAAAAGTATGAGCAAAATATGCATAAAGTATTAATAGTAAAATTATGTGGGATCAAAAATAAGCCTTTAAAAATGGACTTCAAAAAAATCAAAAACATTATTGATTGATTTTTGGATCATTTTCTGCCACTCTTTACTATTTTCAGCACGGCTACTATTTTTAGATCACTCTGTAGAAGTTGAAGGTTTCTTCCTGTTTAAAGGGAGTTTTTCCTTCCCACTGTCGCCAAGTGCTTGCTCATAGGGGGTCATCTGATTGTTGGGTTTTCTCCGTATTATTATAGAGTCTTTACCTTATCATATGAAGTAAGTAAGTAAGTAAAACTGTATTTGTATTGCACATTTCAGCAGTAAGGCAGTTCAAAGTGCTTTACATCAAACAAATGTGCAATAAAATCATGAAAAGCATTCAATTATTAATCTAGTACACAGCAAATCATCAAAACATTAGACTCATCATACAAAATCATAAAAACCATCAAGTAGACACACATGATAATCTTAAGGCGATGGCCTCTGTGAACTAAGGCATTTTGTTTAGAGCAGCTTTCACCCGATTTGTTTGCGGGCTACTACGCAAAAGCAGCTTTAAACAGAAAGCACATTGAGGCAACTATTGTTGTGCTAAATAAATAAAATTTAACTGAATTGAATAGAAGTCCTCATACTTGATCTCCTCCAGTGTGTCAAAATGGTGATACCTACATATCTGGAAAGTGGTCAAAGTCACAGAGAGGTAAATCTGTTGACTAGGTGGGTTGAATAAGTAGATTATTTATTTGGGAAAAGAGTGCTTTTGACAATCCCTGGAGTACAAATTCCAGTGCAAAAAAATGATGAGCATATTCCTGGTTTTGCTCTACCCACTCTTCCACTGAAAACTGCTCATCTGCAGATGGAAACTCAGCTGCGTTCACCAACGATTATCCACCATAAAACAATTTGAAACAGAAGTTGATGTTTGCTCTGAGGCTCATGGTTAAATTAGGACCCGGGCATGCAGAGAATGATTTAAAAATAGTCGTCTTTCTGGAATCTGTTTGGACCAGAACGTGACTGTGAACAGGAAATTGACCAAATTTAAATGAGAGAATTACTTTAAGAATACTCTCCACTGAACTAAGTTATGAACTATCCTCATAGCTCTGCCTTGTATGGGGGCCATAGATTTTATATAAAAAATGGACGTAGCCAATATGATGACTACTTTTGGTTTGTGAAGTCCCGTTTTTAAGCCTTGAGCGTAAAATTTTGGTCGTTTCCATCTGGGGTTTTCAGAGCCAGGATGAAACTTTGGAGTGCTAAGTTGTTAGCTAATGCTAACAAGCCTGTTTAGCAATGCACATCACACATATATTGCTATGTAAAATACAAACTTTCCAATATTATCAAAAGCAGATCACAGACTTCATGGACAGGCTGTTGGTACAATTAACTGCACAGCGAGCCATACTGCACCTACAACCAAATGTTACTTATATCTGTCACACCAGTAGGCATAACTTTAAACTGGTTAGTTCTTAGAAAAAGAAAAGAGCATACAGTACGCAAAGAGCAGGCTGAGGGTCCTGTCTGTCTTGAAAGCCATCTTTTATAACTTTCCCTGATCTCTAAATCTGTTAAAATCAAATCTCATATTGCAAAATCCTGCAATATTCAACCACCAGCCTGATGTTTTCCCACTACTTGATTAATATGCTTTCTGACCTTTAAAATGTCTCAGTTAATACACCTTATGTAAAAAAAAAA
>VUQJ01023945.1:0-13473 GCA_015108635.1 Andinoacara biseriatus
ACTACTCTAAATTGCCCATAGGTGTGAATGTGAGTGTCTGGTTGTCTGTGTTTCTGTGTTGGCCGTGCGACAGGCTGGCGTCCTGTCCAGGGTGTACCCTGCCTCTCACCCTATGCCAGCTGGGATAGACTACAGCCCCCCCGCAACCCTGAAAAGGAAAAAGCGGAAGCAAATGGATGGATGGATGGACACACCAAACATGCTGTGACAAACTTAACACACATTAGGCTTCTTCTAGATGAAGCACAGACCAGCACACTCACACAGATCTTTAATGCTGTAACCCTTCATACAAACAGCTAATTAGCTGTGAATGAAACATTCTACATGACTCCTACCACTTCCAACAGGTACCACCTTCCCTTGCAACTCCCACCTGCACGCTCTAAAACAGCCGGTACCACCTTCCCTCTCCATGCCCGCCCTCCCAAACAGCCACGCCCAACCACCCGACAGGTAACACCTCCTGCTCTCCTAAACCAGCCACTCCCACACTTTCAACAGGTACCACATCATCTTGCCACGCCCACACTCCAAAACAGCCACTCCCACCTTCCCTCACCACTCCCACCATCCCAACGGTCAACTGCCCTCCTCCTACACAAACATATGGCCCATGAATGGTAGGACTGCAACGAATGACTTTCTTGATAGTCGACTAATCGGATTATGAATCACATAATTATGAAATGACACTTATTTAACTATCAGCTTTTACATTTTGGCCGGGAAACTCCCGTATTTTACCCCTCTGTCCAGCCTTCCTCCCGTATTATTATTTTCATGCAAATTTCCCGTATTTTAATATAATAATTTTGAAAAATTATTCCTGCCACTCCGAAATGAATTCTGTCACTAGCCTCAGGAGAACTGCCCCCTGCAGTGGTCTGGCTGGCAGTTAGTGCAGAGCGGGAACAAACCCGGAAAAACAGCTGGATCTCGGTTGGGCTCAGTGTTGCCAATTTAGCGGATTTTCAAACCACCGTTGTGAACTTTTTTTTTTCCTCAAAAAAGCAACAAGCAAAATCTTCCGCTGCCGCCATGTTCAGGGCTCGACACACGGGGAGCGACGTCGTTCGCGCTCCATTCATTTCCTTTGGAACTTGTGCGAAGTGATTGTCGCCTCATCGTTCCATAGGAAATGAATGGAGAGCGAGCAACATCGCTCCCTGTGCGTCGAGCACCTTCTGTGTACATAAAGCCTTCTTACTGCATCCCTTCATACACTTTGGCATCACCCAGACCTCACTTCGACTCCACCCTCCAACCCCCGAACCTCACTTAAACATCGAGCCTGCCTACCCGCTCCCTCCGCTCCCATCCCCGGCCCTCCTTCGGCCTTGATCAACCTTTATCTGTAAAACAAACTTGGCACAGTTTCATCAATAGCCACATGACTAAACATGCCCGCCAGAGATAGACGGACAGGAAGATGTCTCACTCCGTTAAAAAACAAAAACAAATCACCAGTAATAATAAAACGACTATAGTCAACAATTAAATTCGTCATCAAATATTTTTATTGTCGATAGTGTCAACAAGTCATTGCAGCCCTAATGAATGGTAGTCACATTTCTGCTGTACACAGCCTGCAGTGAAATCAAACTGAAGACCCCCCCTCACCTCTCTGCTGGACGCCGAGCTGCACAGCGGCGTACACAGTCCCCACGGGACTGACCGCCTGGCACTCGTACTGGCCCTCGTCGTGGGCCGCTACCCGAGTGATGCGCAGCGTCCCGGAAGGCAGGATGACGTGACGGCGGTCCAAAGGTAACGGGCTGCCCCCTCGAGTCCAGGCGATCACTGGCTGCGGGTAACCTGTCGCCTCACAGGGGAAATCCACAGTGTGATCTTCCAGGCCTAACTGGTCCTGTGGCGTGACGGTGAACTGAGGGATCGCTGCAGGCAGAGCAGGAAATAAAGACTTTTTAAGTTTTTTATTAAAAATTCAAATTTCACTTGGATCTCTTCAGGACAAGCTTTTTAATCCATCGTTGTCACAATCTGATTTTAACAATTATCGTGGTCAAAAGAACTTCATCATAATAATGTCATCACGACATCGACTGTTGGTTGGTTTTTTTGTGCAAATTGGACTTTCTGCTGTTTACAGAATCATGAGTGAGTTTCTTCCTCGCTTAGTTACTGCATTTGCTTCCTTATTCCCATTATGGCAGCTGGCATCCAACATTAAGGTGCAGTACTGCCACCTGATGTTTTGGAGTGTCAACCACATATATGATTATTGAAACAATCATTGTTAATGTTTTTAAACGTCAATATTTCTGGCAGTGAAGATTTCAGCCCTCAAATATCAGACATGTTTGGATTTATCAGTAATCAAGGCAGATGCTGCGCCTCCCTGAGCCTGGTTCTGCAGGAGGTTTCTTCCTTCCCACTCTTGCCAAGTGCTAGTTCAAAGGGATGGAGATTTTCTCTCCAATATTGTAGGGTCTTTACCTTACAGTTTGGTGCTATCTAAATAAATTGAATTAAAAGATTGCCTAAAACTTACAAGGTGCTCATTACTGCCTTAAGCTAAAAGTTAACAAGGTACTTTTGGCTAGTCCCTTATTTTCCAAAGGGATCACCACAGTGGCTGGATCCACATGTTTGATTTTGTCACAGCAAAGTAGCCATTATTGCCTAAACTGAACTGAGTAGTTGCAAACGTTCAAAAGAACAGATTTGAGGTGGTGATGTTCAGGGTCTGATAAGTTATATCTGTCAGTTAGTTATAGGCTTTAAATGATTGCATACAGCACCCCAACCTTTTAGGAAACTGTATTAAACTGGTCTTCATAAACCCAATGACTGATTTACCTTGTACGATGATGTAAGCTGTAGCATGGATGGTATCAACATTATTGGAGGCAAAACATGTGTACTGTCCTCCATCAGCCTGGACCACGTTCTGGATGTAAAGCCCTCCAGAGGGGGTGATGTTGATGCGGGCATCGTTGGGAAGGGGGGTCCGGTCGCCCTTCGTCCAGGACACCCGAGGCTGCGGCTGGCCGGTGGCGCTGCACTCCAGGGTCACACTCTCCCCCACCAGGACCTCCGTGTTCTGGGGCTGGATCACAAAGCTGGGCCTTGCTGGAGGAGCAGATGTGGGAACAGTGATGAGGTTTTTCTTCAGTCTTTCAGTAACTTTATTTTATGAGGAAACAAACAACAACTTCACTTGGTGGCATTTCTGAAAGAAAGCTGTTGGAGAAAGACAGCTGGATCTGAATTGACAGTTCGTGCTGGTTTCAGTGATGCCACTCTGAAACCATTTCCCTCTGTCACGACACACACCTGCCCCCGTCCTTATTTGGCCGGTGATTACAGTGGAGTCAGAGGAATATTTACACAGCAGTGGACCTGAGGTTTACAGCCACACAGAGACAGGAAATGCACAACATCTGCTCACAGAAACTGTCGGTGACCTTCAGGTCATCCAGAGACGGCCAATCTAGTCTCTGAGTGCGACAGCTATTAGCACCATGATGTGAGATCTGAAGAGGCGTATCCTCAAACACCTGTGAGATGGACCGACTTTAATTATGAGTTCAGCTAGCCGCTTTAACTGTTATGTCACCATGACAACTGAAATTAGATATAATCCAGATAATGGTTGTTGTTTGTTTGTTCACAGTATGCAACCTGCTGTTGCTGGGAGACCTGAGTAATTCTACACAGGGCTTTTTCCTTTCACAATAAAAGTCCCTGACCATAAAAAAGATTTTATGTGAATCAAGAAATAAACAAAAATGTACACACGACTGTGTACATAATTACTAATGCACAGCATATACAGTATATAATGTTAAAGAAACTACGCATCTCATAATGCACTGCAAATTCCAGATTCCCCATCATGGAAAACCCCCACCACCCTCTGCATGAGACTGTGGGTGAGCTGAGCAGCTTCAGTCAGAGACTGAAACATCCTCGTGCATGAAGGAGCGCTTTCGCAGGTCTTTCATCCCAACAGCAGTTACAATGCATCATGATGTCATGAATCCACTGCCATCACTTTATCCACTGTAGATATACATTTTTATTTATTATCTATTACAGTCTCACCCATAGAATGCATACCATGTATGCTACAAATGTATATAGTGTTTTGATATCTGTATATATTGTTTCTGATGTGTGTATATGCATGTAGATGTGTACTGATACTTTTTCTATTCTATTTTATTTCATGTGTTTTATCCATCCTTGTATTCTGTAAGTTTTGAGCTGCTGTAATGCACAAATTTCCCCGCTGTTGGATCATTAAAGTTTTATCTTATCTAAATAGCTTCCAACCTTGTAAAATTAGATCCTTTTCCTTATTGTGGTGTTGACTGAGTGTTTCCAGGACAGCCTGCTCACTGAAGGAGCCTGCTGACTCTAAAGTTTCACACTCACTAAGCGCTCCAAACCCAAACCTCCGCCAATCTTTGACATCGCTGCTCGACTTTATGCTCGTGGGTATTTCTTTAATTCTTTACGATGACTAAAAGGTGTGTTTGTTAAACAAAGGGTGATGCCACACAGACGCACATGCCATCATCGGGATTTAAAGCAGCCACTTACACGGCGCTCCAAAGTATCGCAGCGTGACCTTTGAAGTCTTCACCTCTCCTGCCACATTTTTGGCCATGCACTGGTAGACTCCCTGATCCGTCTCCCTGGTGTCCTGGATCATCAGCGTTCCGTCTTCCAGCAGGTTCAGACGGCTGTCGTCACGCATGTTTAGCGCATTGCTGCAGGGAAGACGCACCAACACAAACCAGAACTTGTGAAGCATAAACATGTTTGGATCTGAACCCATCCATGCATCCCAGTTCTTGATATTTAGAGTCTTACTTGTTCCTGAGCCAGATAATCTGTGGTTTAGGGTTGCCTTCAGCTCTACAGGTGAAGTAGACGGTGTTTCCTGATGTAACATCTGCATCCTGGGGCTCTGATGTGATCCTGGGAACCTCTGCAAGAGAAGATCGGACAGGAAAAGGATGTAATGTATAAGCAAACATACAGGCATGCGTGTCTATGTATGATATGAATCTACCCTCGACAAAATCTGTGAAGTCTTTTCAAAGCTGCTGACAGGCCAATCAGGATAAGCCATTAATATCAGTGCAAATATCCAGTCTGAGATATTACAGGGATGATTTATATTTCAGGAGCCTTTGTGTTAATCAAAGGTTTTTTTGCATGTTGTAGACACACAGAAGCAGAAGAGCCATTGAGCAGTTCATTAGCTCCCCCTTTGGTTTCTATTTTTAGTTGGTAGAAGACTTTGTGAGGCCTGAACCTGCTTCTATTTAAAGACCACCAGAGCAGCGACCTTCATGCTTACAAAAAGGAGAACAGCGGTACAGAAGAGGAAGCAGCTCCTCTGTAACCTCAGCAAACACTCTCCTGATGACTTTATGGGCTCAGTTTCTATTTTAAGAGTCTCACTGAATAAAAATAGAGTTTATTTTGTAAATTTTGGTCATTATTAAAGTCAGAATGGAGGATTATTTCTCCTCCAAACACTTCTTGCCACTCTATTATTATAGATCAGAATCCATGTGATGGTGAGAACCTCTGACTCTGAGCTCATCTCTGCTCTGAATGACTGCAGTCAGCTGAATATCTTGTTTATCTGCAGGCGAGCGCAGCTCCTCAGAAAGCACCTGTGCAGGGACAGGGCACTTCACCTCCTGCAGGGCGACTGTTCTGACAGCTGCTCGACCCGCTGTGCATTGTTTCGCTCCGCTAACGGGAGAGAGAGGTGTGGAAAGACTTCCAATGCATTTTCAGGCAGACATTCCTTCTCTCGCTCTGCAGACAGACACAGCATCGAGGGCTGCACCGGGCAGGTCGGGGCACGTTCGTGGCCATCGAATTAGCTGCCGCGATCTAAATGTCGTGGAGATACAAGCTGCTGCCGGCGGGCCTGGCTCAGTCTGCAGGACGCGCAGAACCGAGACAGCAGGACACAGAGTCCGTTCTAAAACCCGAGTGACAATCAGAACCCAGACGTGCAGGTGGACTGTTGAAACACATGCTGCATCAGCAGCGTGCCTCCCTTTGGCCTGCAGAGCAAAGGAGAACCTTTGTTCCTACACTGTTGGAAGCTGAATCTTTCAGGTTATCTTACAGATTTTATGGCACTGAGCTGTGCATTCGCTTAACTGATGACATCTTTAAATAAAAATATTTTTATGTATATATCTTTGATAATAAAAAGGAGAAAAAACTTCCATCACAGGTTTACATAAACACTAATCCAAACAAAGTGCTTATTTGGCAACAACAAAGGCCTCGTGTACCCCACAGTCACACACCTGCAAGCCAAATCATCTCACAGGCAGCTGGTGGTCTGAAAAACCACAAACCGAATCCAGCAATGCTTCACCCGCACAAGGAGGCTCTATGGTGTCTGAAGAATGAAAGAGCCGGGGGGCTGCAGACCTCAGACACAAAGAGAGGACACACCTGTGTGAGTATCGGCTTACCTGCTGTTTGCAGGAAGGACGGCTGGGGGTTCTGTCTTTGTAGTTTGCTATAAATAGCTGGATGTGTGTAATGTACAACTTCACGACTACCCCGATGTGCTTCTAAAGGCTTTTTAAAGGTTCCTGTAGATAACAAAGTCCAAGTGCTTCCTCATAAAGGCAGAGACAAGAATCAGCCCTCCAGCCTGTGAGATACAACTGCTTTGGTCCCCAGAGCGAATTCCCCCTTCATAACAGCTAAAGCTCACCTGTGTAAACTGGATTAAGGCTTAAAGTCTGAATTATTGGGGGTGTGGCCTCTTTGACTCACAGGTGGATGGTGACACTGTGGATAGTTGTGTGCTCATGCTGAGATTTCAAAATGCAAATTCATAAACCATCATGATGAAAAGAGGTTTTTTTAAACTTGTAAAACTGAACCATCTGTGAAAGCTGAGCCTCCATGGCCCTACTCTAGAGTGAAGACAAGCCCAGAACAGTCGTTTTTCTCTCAGTACCACAGTTGAGCTCCTCAGCGGTGAGCGTTGCCACCGATCGGCCCTGCAGGCGGCTCGGGTAGTCGCAGGTGGCAGCAGCCTGAGCGTTGCCCGACTCGGCGTACTGCTTCAGCAGGTCGGCCAGCCACAGCAGCTCACAGTCACAGTTTAATGCATTGGAATCCAGTCGCCTGCACACACAGAAAGGAAAAGAGAAATGGGAATGCAGTGGACGGATGGAGCCGACGGTATAAATGACATGCAGCAGTGTTGGGTAAACCCTCTCTGGTCCAAACTACAGGACCACCTTGGAACGTGCTCCCTTCCTGCCGTGGGAAACTCTCTGCTTGGCCTCATCTTCCAGTAACTGGTCCAGATTCAGTTCTGACACAATGTGCCCATTATCCATGACAGGAGATTTAACTGGCATGTTTTACACTGTTGAGGCTCTCGAGGATTTCTCTGCCCATTTGCTTTAGAACCATTTTGGGCCTTGAATGTCACAAATAACTGAAGCTGATTTAGAACCAAAGGATGAAGCCAGACTGGTTCTGGTTCTGGACTGCTTGCTGCTAGAAGAGGAGAGGTTTCAAAGTTTTATTAAAGTTGCCCCTTTTCTGCTCATATCCAGCTCCATGTTTTGATTCTTGGCCTCTACCAGAGACAATTTGTAGGATTCAAAGCTCAAAATAAACCTTTATCTTGAAATGAGCCTTAATGCAACTGCTCGGCTCATCATGTGTGAAACCAAAATGACGGACGTCCCGAACGCTGCAGTTCCTCTGCCGTCCAGCAGAGGCGCCACAGTGGGTCAGTCACCATAGACTCCCCCGACCCCTCCCCTCAGCCTCCTGCAGTCTTTAGGTGGCACAAAGTCTCATATTATATCATAAGAAATATAAAGCGCTGAGATTGTCACGGTGTGATTATTGTTGTGAGAACTAACTCGTCTGAGATTTTAGTAGATGAATGGACGGCATCGATCTGGGGGTAGCTGTCTGCTTGGCTTCCCCTCAGCTCTAACTGGAGCCCCTGATCTGGACCTCTGGACGGTGTTTGTGCTGTTGGAGCCTTTTGGAGCATTTTTAATGCAGTTATCTGACCAATAAAACAGCTGCTGGGGTTTCATTGGACTAACAGTCTGTCCAGGAAGGCGGAGCTCCAGTTTGCTGAGTGAAATTCTGGGATTTTACTCGTCACAGTGTTTGCGTCGCCCACCGTGTTCACTTCTGACTACACGAAGCCAACAGGACGGCAGCTAAAAAGTGAGGTTTTAAAACATGTCTTGATTTTGAACGGCAGCTTCTCAAAGTCATCAGCACACGTGGCCTGAATCTGCTCTGGAACAGAACATCTGCAGCTCCTCTGTGAACACACGCTGGTCATTGGCAGACAACTGCAACTTTTCTCTAAACCCAAGGACTACGTCCTCATCACCCATTAAAATATGCAGAGCAGTAGGTGGGGCTGTGTCACCATATAAGGACGTCTGACGAAAAAAACCCAGAGGAGCCTGAGCCTGGCTCACGGTGATTCGTTAACCTCATCATTAGAAACTTGCTCATTATAAACAGTGATTACTGCAACAGGAGATGCATGATGGGAAATAAGCAAAAGCAGAAATGGCCAACTTCCAAGATAGCTGCAAGAGTTCATGTGCTCATATTTTATATAAAATTAAGCAAGTTTTGTGCAAGACATGAGAAATGATCTCAAAAAGATGCTTCTGATCTCCGCTGCAGCCGACTCGCTGGGAGAAAAAGCTGTGGGAAGGACGGAGCTGTGCAGGCGGAGCGTGAGAACCGTGTGGTGCGGTTTCATGGCATTTAACTGATAAACAGGCGCAGTTTGATAGTGAGCGGACAGACGCTCACACAGATGTTCCTGCGGTCGGCTTTTCCACTTACAGTCGCTTCATGGCCTGGAGATGAGAGAAGGTTCCTGGCACGAGCTGGCTGATCCTGTTATTGTGCAAGAACCTGAGAGAGAGACAGAAAACCATCATCAGGCTTCCATAAACAGCAGGGAGCAAAAAATCTTAACTAATAATACTAGACATATTTTCCCTTTTAATAACATCTTTTTCCATTTCCAAATGGGAGAAAAAATATGATCATCTTCCCAGATGATGACTTTTGTTGGCTAAAAGCAGGCATGAAAACACTTTCCTGTTTATACAAGTCTCTGCTCATTGCTCACACACATTTCCCCCGAATTTTCCCTGTTTAATAACACCGGTGACGCTAATGTTCTCTCCCACCCTCAGGAATTGATCCACAGATACGACGTCTCTCACTCGCTGCTTTGACCACAGACATAATTCCCAACAACAACCAGAATGTGCACCTGGGAATTCCATCCCCTCCACTTTTCTCACCATATTTCTCACCATTTTTCCTATGTAGCAGGTGTCCGTGTGTCTCCTTAACCACTCGAGAGACTGGGAAGTATGGAAATACTGGGCAAGCACCGGCTCATAAAGAGTGAAACAAGAATTTAAGAAGATCTGGACTCTCAGAAATCTGCTGGAGAGCCATGAGGCCCAAACTGATCCGAGTGCAGTTTTTAACTGTGTTTTCCAGCTCTGAAAATGTCCTGTGGATATCTCTTGTTCTTATGGAGCCAAAGTGGAGGGCCTGGAATTCTGTATGAGGACACACTTTTTCACGGCTTCATCAAAGTGACCCACTCCACACCTACAGCGTACATATGCAGGGAGCGGCGATGCTACCGCTCGCCATTATTCATAAACTGTCCCGCAGTCTCTGACAGCAGCTTGCTGAAAATTTTGACCGCTTTTCTGAGCCAAATTCCTTCAGCTGGAAGATGTTGGAGCAGTTTCTGGAGCGTACTGTCTGTTTCAAATTCAGATCTGGGCTTTCGCTAGCCTCTCCCTTCCTTCTTTCTGAGCCATTCCTTCCATTCCCCGCCAACTACATCATGATAGTTATTGCTTTCTGGTTTCTATCAAGTGTCACGCTAAATCCAGTTGCCCTGGTGGCTCTATTATTCCACTGATTTTAAAATTACTGTTTGGAAAAGCTTTTCATGAACGCTCAGACGGGACGAACTTACAGTCGCTCCAGCTTCGGTAGATGAGTGAAGGATTCTGGTTCCAAAGACTCAATGTTGTTGAAGTGCAGGTACCTGGAGACAAGAACAAAATGTAGACAAATCACAATAAAACTGGATAATGTAATCATGTTGTCTTAACGAGCCCTCGGAGAGGACTGCCTCAGCTGAAAGCAGCTGACTGCAGGCTGCTATCAGGGCCAGATTTACTTTAAGTTGATCTACTGAGAACAGATTTATGAACACAGATGCAGAGAGTTCATTTCTATATGACACAATCTGCAAAGAGCAGCACAAATTAGTGGGTGATGAACGAGCAGGCGTGATGAGGTAACCACAGTAACGGCAGGTTTTGCCTGTTTGAGGCTGTGGCCGCAGTGTGCTGGATAAACCGGAAACCTGAGCGCAGCAGTGCAGAGAACACCAACCACGATCCACACGTGTTAATAACGTTCCCGTTGCTGTGTGGAAATGCATGCAATGCTCTCAGTATTTTCTGCACGCTGTGTGAGGCTGCGGGAATTTCAAAGAAGGAATGTGACTGAGAGCCACCTGAGGATTACAGTCAGCACACTGCGAGGTGGATTTGGGGTTTATTTAAATATGCTTCTCTCCTAAATCTGCATGACATATGCAGTAATTAAAATAAGTAATAACATTAACAGAAATAAATGTATCAGACTCTTTAATAAATCACAACAGATTTTGTGCAGTAAATTTGGCCCACACAGTGTGAATCTCTATCACAGACTGTAAAATGAAGCGAGAAGCAGGAACAATGATGTGAGCTAAAAGAGATACGAACTGAGGTGATGAAATCCCACAAGTGGCTGCGTGGGTCACTGTGAGGGTCTCATTCAGGAAGCAAAGCAGCGAGAGAAGCAAACAACACAAAAACAAAAGGCTGTTACTTTAGCGTCATCCACACACACGTGAAGCCAGAACAGAAACATCGAGCCGAGACTCCAGAGGCTGAACGAGCACCCCACAGCGTCCAGGATGGCTGCCATGGCAACAAATAATGCTGATTGAAAATGTGGAAATATTTAAACTTCAGTGAAACGTTTTCTGGCTGTGATTCTCCAGCTGATCGTCTCCTGGCTCTGCTGAGATACGTTACTGATGCTGATTCAGCCTGTCACGTCTACATGAGACGATTGCAGATGAATATTTGTGGCCCAAGCGGCTTGACCTGATCTGAGCGCAGTTACAGCTGCTGACGGCAGCGAGATGGAATAAAAGGAATCAGCCACAGTCTAAACTACACGCTGTGACATGCCCGGTGTTGAATCCACTCCACAGCCTAACCCTAACCCCACCCTTGGTGGTCTACTGCGAGCCTGGAGGATGTTCTTGCTTATATCTGGTTGTTCCAAACAATAAAAAGAACCTGATGCGAGTTCTGAGCTCACAGTCAGACTTTTCGTTGCTGGTGTAAACGCTGAACTAAAACGATCGGACTGGTGGAGTTTGGGGCTTTATTTTTTTTATTTTGTTTCAGTTATTTTTCTAGTTTTGTTCGGCAACACATTAACTTCCTCTGATACTTCCCATTTTATTAGCTGATAGGCTGATGGCAGTCAACGAGGCCGAACTCAATGATCAGCATCCGCGCAGCAGCTCAGCTGATTTTACTCCGACTGCAGTAAAATGACTCTTTGGAATCCGGAATAAACTTTAACCCTCAAACGTCGTCACAGGTCTTATTTCCTGACAAACCACAGGCACGCTGGTAAAAGCTGTGCTGTTGGGTCACTCTGGTGTGTGAGGGTATCTTTTGGCTTTGGCATCTGTTCCCCAATGATGTAGAGCTATTAAAGCGCGTATAAAATGGGACTCAAAGCCCACATATACACTGCAGTGAAATTCAAACCAGATGTTGAAATTTACTTGGTGAATTGGTCATTTGTTCTCAGTTTCAGGGGTTCCAGTGAAGTGAAGTAAGTCACAGTCTTCTCTGAGATCGCAGAGGCTTGTTTTCTCAGGAAACGAAGCAGAAAGCCGAACTGTTGCCGTTACCAACACATTTATAACATCGTTTAACAATCACAGATGCATTTGGTTTGTCGGGCATGCAGGTTTATGGAGAGCCAGCGGAGAGAAGCTCAGAAACCTGCTTCTGAATGTCACGACTTACACAGATTAAAACACACACAATGCAGATTTCACACAAATAAAGAGAAGATTTGCACTGAATCAGAGCAGAAGATGTTTCTGCAGCAGGACAGAAGCGTTGATCCAGAACAGAACTGCAGGAAGTCCCCGCAACACAGAGTGAGTTCATGCTTTAAGCATCGCCGTCATCCCGACCGCGCGTCATGAAGTCAGTGTTTCCCCGACTGCTTTTCATGGGTTTTATTGGATTTTGGTGCCATTGTTCTGATCAGCTGTACAACGGCGCAACTTCCATTTAATCAGGATCTTTCTTCATTATCCAGCTTAACAATGTTCAGACCAAACGTCCCTCAGAGTTTTTTACAAATCATAAATCCGGCTCTAAGAGCCAATGGACCCAGTTAACTTAATATAAGAACCTACCAAGACTTTGCATGATTTTTGCCCCTCCAGCTGCCCACAAATGATACGCCTGTCCTCCATTTAGGCACTGATGCCAATGTTTAAGCACACTTGGACACAGTGACATTGTTTCATATCAACCAAAAAAAGACAAACAGAAAGGAGAAATAAAAATAAAAGCTGTTGTACAGGCCTCGGAGCTTCAAGCATCCTTTCAGATTGTCTGTTAACTGGTTTTAGGCCAGTTAAATGTTGTTGGAAGAGTTTTTGTTGCTCTTTCAATAAAAAAAAAGAACAAACTGAATAGAAAGAATGAGACAATAAATGGCAGCTAACACGAAGCAATATTACATACAAAGTCTGTGAAATGAGGCAAACAATCTGCTTCATGTGTCCTGAAAATCCATCAGCTGGGATTCTCCTGGTACCAGCTGGTACCACCGCCAATCTGAAATGGAGGCGGCGCTTACTCATGGTGTGTGAGGGCAGCTGGAGCCGATTGGTTCAACTTCACTTTCATATAAAGACAGGATCAAACGCTGATGGTTAGGAGAAAACTGGGTTGGACTCCTCATCTGATCAGCTGTTGGAGGCAAATATTTGTGGGTTTCCAACTTGAGTAACGCTCCAATTCCACTGAGCTAAAAAGTAACGAGTGCACGTGAATCAGGTAAAGTCGATGTTTTGTTCCTTGTTTTAGCGGTGGGGGGCCTGAAGCAGGCAGTGTAGGGGAAACACTGATGACTCATGCAAAGAGGGTCAAAGGAGACGAGCGCAGCACGAGGTGGCGCGCGCTCGTGGCATGCATGGTGGCAGATACCAGTGTAAAGCCTGCAGTCATGTCACGAGCACATGCTCAGCAATATTACATCACATGACTTGTAGACTTTGCCAGGCAGGAAG
The DNA here is from genome assembly GCA_015108635.1 of Andinoacara biseriatus. NCBI lineage: Eukaryota > Metazoa > Chordata > Actinopteri > Cichliformes > Cichlidae > Andinoacara > Andinoacara biseriatus. The sequence continues at coordinate 13,454 of VUQJ01023945.1, forward strand.
TGTTTGTCTTTCAGGAGGGG